>VXAK01000740.1:32309-111697 GCA_013399435.1 Arenaria interpres
CTCTTCTTCGCTGACGACGACAACACCTACAGTCTGGAGCTCTTCCAGGAGGTGCGTGCGGGCGGGCCGGGGGGTTCGCGCCATGGCCCTCCCCTCAGCCGCCCGCTGCGTCCCGCCGCTCCTCGTCTCGCCTGGGGCGCCCGCTTCGCCTCCCCCCCGGCACGCGGCCTTTGCCGCCTCTCCTGGCCTGCCCCCAGTCGGCCGCCACGCCCCGCTTCTCCTCGCCCCGCCTCAGGCGGCCGCCGCTCCGCTGCTCTCCGCCGCCCGTCCCGGCTGGGGAGCCCGCGCCCCGTCCCCGCTTGGCGGTGTCCTCGGTGCCCCTCACCCCAAACCCGGGCATGAGACGAGCCCCTTGCCCCGACTCCCCGGCGCCGCCTGTGTGAGCCCACCCGGCTCTTCCTTTTAAGTTTCTTGTCCCTGCCTTCCCCTCCCCCAACCCTCTTCCCCGCCCCAAATTTCTACTGGTGTTTTCTCGTTTTTCTGCCGAGCGAGGCGAGTTCAGGGAAATATAAGGGATCCAGTGTTTGTGTTAAAACTGGGGTGAGAAGCGCGCCGTCTTTGATTTTATTTTTCTCAGGCTGCGTTCCGCTCCCTGTAGGGCAGACTCTCATCAGGAGTCGCCACCCTTCACAGCTTTCTCTTTGCTCAAATAAATTAGGCTAGAGCCGGCTCCTTCTCGTGGAGTTGCTGAATCTGTTTGAAGCTCTTAAAAGCAGCAAATCGTTTGTGTAATGACTAAACGCCCTTTCAGGAGCCTCTTTTGTGAAGAGACCTGTTTTTGTCTTTGTTACAGCCCCTTGGTAAAGGTCTTGACTTCTTTTTTTTGGTGGGAATTGGCAAGCGCTCCGGGAGAGGCTATCCCGCTTTCGTTCTGGGTTCCTCATGGCAGGAAGGAGGGGTGTTTAATAAGTGGACATAAAACAGCAGAAGAAGGGTCGTGTACATCTTCCGTGACAGCTGGAAAAGTAACTTTGGCAGGAAAACGAGGGAGGGAAACAGAAAAGTAGACTGGCAGCAGATAGGAAGCGTACAGGACTGCAGACAAATTGCTGACCGTGACTTTTGCCGGTGGACAGTCCAGTGTTCAGTGGTGTGTGCCCATACCCTGCGCTTTGGAAGCACTGTGCTTCCCTGAATGCTTTCCGGTCGGTAGGTTAAAATGAACACGGCACACAGAAATGTGAAACACGTGAAGTTCCCTAGAGCAAGTAATTTTAGAAATGCTTATGTTTGTTTGTGCTCAGTTTCGTAATGCATCCGTTTCCATTTCCAGTGCATGGGCAGGTGCAGGGCCCCCATTCAGCAGGGATGCCCTACTTCCTTTGCCCGTCTGGCATTCAGCATTGGAGCTGCTAAGCTGAAGACCTTTACCTGGAGGCTAAACCTTTGTTGTAATTGATTTTTCTTAAAATCTCCTGGCTTTGCTTAGCGCATTATAATGCAGAGTAATTCCACCTACTGATCTTTGATGTGATGGGAGTGTCCACCTCTGCAGGGGATATAAAACTAATCTGATTCAATCTTGGGGAGCCTGTAAATTGATACAGAAAACACACTTCACCACAATGAGTAATGTGGGACAAAAGATATTTGGAGACAAATATCTACATTTTTTTCTTCTTTTTTTTTTTTTTTTTTGAGTAGTAATGTTAGGGACAAACTAAAGGAACTGTGTGGCAGGTGTATCACTTGAGTGACCCATCGCTACTGAAAGGGGGTTGTCAGGCTTATTCTTCATCAGTTCCTGTATTATTATTCTAATTGTTGTGAATGGTGAAACAAAAAGGTACAAATTACCTCTCTAATCAGCTAGGAAATGCAGGAAGGCAAGGGGATAAAACTCTCTGAAAGGTTAACCTTGAAAATTGGAAGCATGACAGGCAATCTATGTTTACTTTTTCTCACAAGAATGGTCACCTCGGGCATGCTGAGGCTTCTCTTTGACCAGGGTTCAGCTGCTAGGGAAAGGGTGTTTATTCTGGGCCCCGTGTTTGCTGGCAAACACACATGCATGAAGGAGTTTTCCCTGTGAAATGTGGTGGTTGTAAAGCTCTGTTACAGGAGTGGAGAAGGAGCTTTGACTTCACTGTAAGTTCCTTCTCATGATTGTTTTCTGAGGTCATTAACAAGCTGTATGTAAGGTCTCTGGGACACTGGTGGTAATAACACAGGGAATGCCTTGTCGATCTGACAAAGTTAGTGGAAGTCCCTTGGCAGGCTTTACCGATGGGATGTGCCTTTACGACAAATGGGAGGTTGTGTTCGGAGAGAGCCAGTAGTCTTGTTTTCAGCCAAGGCACTGCTTGAGGGTTTTGGTATTTTTTTTCCTAAAAAAACCCACTTCTGTCTTTACAGGTTCTGGCTTGACAGCTCTGTAGTAAATCTCAATCTCTCCTTCAGGAATTGATTGATTTATGAGGTCAAACTGTGCTCATCTTCTCCAAGCATGAAGGGAACGGCTTCAGAACGTGTTGTATGCAGATGAAATCTGGTAATAATCTGTTGTGAAAGTAGCAGTAACGATACCTGAGAGGGAGGGTTTTTTCAGTTTGTTACCCTGCTGGGAACAATTCTCCAGACCTGCAGTCGCATGATCCCAAAGGAGATCGGATAAACTCTGCTCACTGGGGAAAGTGGTATAAATGTAGAGGGATAAGACAGGAGCTCTGAATTCTAGTCCTAACACCATCCTCTACTGGCTGGGTGACCTTCAGCATGTCACTGACATGGGCCTAGGGACACGTGGGTCCCAGTCTGCTGGCAGCAATGTTTGCTAGCATCTGTCCACAAGCTGTTACCTACATTTGCTGGCTTGTAAAATAGTCGGTCTGTCCTCTTTGTAACAGCTTTCTTCTGAGTCAGAGTTGGTTTCAGTAACAGCAGTGAGGCCTTGGGGGGGTGGGAACCAATGCTAGTTAGGACAGTAAAGCCAACATAAGAGATGCATTAGGGATGTGTTTTGCTTCGAGGTCAAAAAAGCATTACAGAGCAGGAGGCGTGCCAGGGAATGGCACATCAGTGAAAGATTATGTTAAAGTTACCTCCTTTGCTGTGTGTTTCCCTTATGCCCTTACAGAAGATGTAGCCTTTTTAACAAAGCAAAATCCACAAAGGCTTTACTGTGAATGGAGGTGTATAAGCCGTAAGGGCATGATCAAAAAGGAGCATGCTTTGACATGAAATGCCATGGAATACCTCTGAGAGCTCTTGATGAGGAAATTCTAATCTTTGTCCAAAATACTTCTGTCTGGTACTTACAGGGATGAATCCCTTATATTTGATATGGAGTGAGCTGGGCCAAATAGACCTGGGCAAAATGTGTTTCATGGAAACGAGGAAAAAAAAAAAACAACCCTCCAGCTTACAGTAGTGTTTCACTGTAAAATGTCACCACCTGTAGTAAAGCTGGAACCCTCTGGTGCTGTTTATAATTGTCTTTTTTCCTAAGACATATTATGGCATGTGTGTGTATAGCTTAGTTTGTGACTGGCAAAACTATTTCCTCAAAGTCAAACCTCAAAGTGAGCAGGTTTAGTTGCTGTTTCTAGAATAAGAAGTTGGAGAACCTGGTTTGTCTTTCTGCTGCTGCAGTGTATTCAGCGTTGGCTCAGCTGAGTGTTTTGTTAGGAAAGGCTTACCTTCCTTGGAAAGACTTCAGGGAAAGGACCAATTGCTTCAGTGATTGATAGTAAAATTCTATAAAGTACTAACCAGGGCTGCACTAATGATGAAGAAGTATTTCCAGGAGTAGAGGTGTGGCCTTTAAGTTATTCCCAATTTTTTCTGCTTGAGAGTATAATGGTGATCAGGTGAAAAATCGTGCTTTTACTTTAATGCTGGTGGTTCTGGCATATCATATTTTGTCACTTATTTTGGGAAAATAATTTATATTTTTTTCTGCTCAGATATGATCTGTTCACCTGGAGGTATTCATCTGCATCAAAAACAACAGTCTGCTTTCTGAAAATATCTTTTATCAGTTGAACGTCAGCCTGCATTCATAACAAAGCCACTAAAAAGCCTGAAATCCCAAGTACTGGATTTGATATGCTTTACAGATGTTTCTGTATGAATAATCATAACTTCTATTTTTCACTGTAGGCTGTTCTTTTTGGAGCGATTGTTAGTTTCTGTTGCTTTTGTGCTTCATCTTAGTCCTGAATGCAAGTTATTGTAATATTGTGACTGATGCTTAGCAACTGTCAATTTTACATTTTTAGACTTCCAGAAAGAAAACTTAAGATAAAGCTGGCATTCCACTTTCATAGAGAGATTTTAAAAACAAGATAAGCACTAGAAACTAAAGAGAGACATAGCTAAGTTCCACTTCCCTTAACTCTTCACATCCTTCACGTGTTTTTGTGTCTCAGTCATTTTCTCTGCTCTATCCATATTTTGAGTACTTGGCCAAAGTACACGGCTGCCTTGGTCCGTGTATGGATATGTATGCAGGTTGTATATGTGCTGGACGTCCACTCTGCTGTTGATTGTGCAGACTCCCCTGAAACCTTTGAGGGCAAGGGGTGAGTTGCTTAATGAGTATGAACAACAGGAATAAAGGTCTTTATCATGTATGAGACAGTGAGCTTGCTGCATTCAGAAATGCACTGATTATTAGAGATTCCTGTCGAGGTTGTATCTGTCACCTTTGTTTGTATTTTATTCAGACACCTAAACTGAGATGTATGTGAAATTAAAATGTCTACTTACATCTAAAACTATGATCACCCTCACTGCTGCCCCTAGCCCTTTAGTTGCTGGTGTCTGAGTGTTCATAGCAAGATTTGCTAGGTGCCTAGAGCATGCAAGTACGGCATACACCACTGTCTTGTCTGAGCACGTCAAGGATTTGCAGGCTGGGTCTTCTTAGAAGAACCCATGCTATAATGTGTGATCTGAATACAGCTTTGCAGCATGGACTTCAAAGTAAATCACAGCATTAATTCTCATTTCTAAGTGGAAAAAAACCAAGCACCCAAACTTTTATTTAATAGCTTAGGAGCTAGCCCTGTTGCCCACTGAGCTGAGGATGGGAATTCAATTTGCTATAGCTCTTGTCTGCACAAGAGTGCCCTGGCTATTGAAGGTTAGGGCTGTCCAACTCTAGTAATTTTCAGAATGGCACTGTATAGCAGAGGGCAAGTTGTGTGGGCGACGCAGACTGAAAACATATACTTATGTCCCTGCCCTTTGCTTTCCCAAAAGGTATATAATGAAGGTAGCAGGTATTCTAATGGGTCTTAACAGTTTGTAGCCTGAAAAAAAAAATCTTTGTTATTAAGAATAGACCAGAAATAGTTGCAGGCATTGCATGTCACACAGGCTTCATTTTTGCCATGATTGTCTTTGTAAAAATATTTTGAGAGCAACTCAAAAAAGACATTACAGAAGAAGTAAATATTTACTATTTATTCCAGCTTTGACTAGGGAAGGGTTAGTGGTCCTTGGATAACTTTTACATAACTGCCCTAATCTTCATACGCTGTATTAAGTTAACTCTGTATATTTTTAAGGGATATATTTATGCAAAAGATGTAAAAGTAGTGTAAGTTAATCTCTTTATCTTTGAAAACATGGAGATCTTTTGTTGTATCTCTTGGAGCTGGCTGGAAAAATAAAATTTTTGCTATAGTCTTAAAAATAACATTCAGTAGTCTAGACAGAATTAAATATTAGCTGGCTGTCATTAGTTATTTTCTTCATAAAAAAAATTAAATATGAATTAGCAGTGCATTAAATACCTTTCTAGTGTAGAAATTACTTAAGAATACATGACATTTTAAATGCACACTGACATTCCTCTTGCAATGTAGACATGTAATACCTATGCTAAAGAGGTTGGATTAGACAAGAATGGTAGAGAAACAATTAAATAGCTTAAAAATGAGAGGAAACACTGACCAAAGAAAAGGCTATAAGAAACAGATTTTTCCAGTGAGGGACTCTGGATTACAAAGTACTAAGCACTGTTTCAGCACTTTGGCAGCAGTCTTTTTCTTTTTACCTGTGAAAATGATACTTTTACTACAAAATTAATTACGAATGGTCAGCAGCTCTTCAGAGGTACAGTGAACACAACCTCGTAGAATAACAACAAGTAAGATGAGAGAAGGAATTAAAAAGTACAGGGGCCAAAAGGAAACATGAATATAAAATGTTTTGAAAGACTTCCCAATACAGAGAAATTGTCTCACAACTGCTTTAGTTAAATTTAGTAGAGTTTTCTCCTGTAGGGAAGCAATATTGGCATTTGTACCCAAGGATGCTGGTATAATTTAGAAGCATTAATCATTGTATCTGATATTTAAAATATTGTTTGAGAGAAGGGGGAATTAAATCTACCCTCCGTCTGCAGTCTAGATTGGGTACAGATCAGCAAGGGGAGATGTTTGGGGAAAAAGCTTTCTAATGGTGCGAATGATGAAGCACTAAATCAGTTCACCTGTAGAGATTGCAGAGGAGGCTAAATTAATGATTGACGATTATTTTTTATTTTGTTTTATTTTGTAGACTCTTTCTGCAAGTTTTCTCATGGAAACACACCCTTAACAGTCAAGTTTACTGACAACAAACCCGCTTTTTGAAGTTACTATCCCCTAAGTGTCACAGATCCCAAACCACAAAAAACACTGGCACAGATTTTCTATTACTCCTTTGAAGTAACAAGTAGGGGCAGAAGATCCATTTAATGCCTAAATAAACGGGCATAGCATTGTTGCAGCTGAGCTGTCCCCTTGACTTCTAGTGCAGTCACATAAGGTTTGCTGAAGCAGAATTTGGCTTTAAATGACCTGTGAGTATTGCAGGCTGCCTGTCTGAGAACTGACAGAGATCCTGGCTGTGCTTATGCTTTAACCCGTAACATTTTCCCCTGTGGAAGAGTTGGAGTGAAGGAGCTCTAGATCCCATCTTCGGTAATAGTAAATGGGGATTTAGCATAGAAATCCACTTGAGCCTTGCTGGGATGGGGAGAGGGGCAAGCCTTGACCTGTAGCCTGACCAGTACAGACCAAAAGTTACACAGGGGTTGAAGTGAGAGAGAACAGAGGGAGAAGGAAAGCTTACTGTGTGTTTGCAGCCAGGTTTGCATTTGCTGAGAGCTTTGAATCTCAAATAGAAATGCATCAACAACATGCTGCAAAAACACAAGAATGGCAGTTCCAGCCTGGAAGCCTTTTCACTGTAGGAGATAAGGCCATGTTTCCTTCTGTCTGTCATTTGCTTTTATTCCCCTTGGGTTTCTATATTTTGTTACTGGCTTGGTATCTTCCCTATCCATCAGTCCGGCTCATCCCATTAACCAGCTTTTCTTGATTGACTAATGAGATGCTATTTTTGGCAATGCTTTTATCACTGTCTCTTTTATTGCCTGGCTACATTTTTTGCATTTTCAGTTATTAATCTTTAGCAGATCCTCTATTGCTATTGTATTTACTGTCATATGCCCATCATCTCACTGGGATTTCTTTGGTCAGTTGTTACTCCTCTCTCCTGTCATTTCCTTGCTCATTCCTTCCCAATTGCGTTCCCCCTCTTTGTTTGGGTTGTACTAGTATCTTTTCTCATCTTCCTCCATGCAGTACATTGCCCTCCTCCTATGCCCAAGACCCCCTTCAAATAATCAAAAAGTAAATAAAGGAGAAAAGCATTTCCAGAGCGAGATTCATCCTGCTTTCAGATAGCTGTCTGAGCCAGGCAGACTGAACCACACCAGCAGGTTCCTATCTCTGTTCATTAACCGTAGAAGTCTAACTGGGATAGACCAGATGCCCAACTTACAGAGAGTTAAGTGTAAGGAAGATGAATACCATTCATGTAAGCTACTAGGACTTAAAATGCTGAGTATTAAGATAGCATGTGCTACCGCACATTAAAATGAAGGTAGAAGAGTAATTGAGGAAGCTGTTTGTAAGTTATACAGTTTTGACAGTTGTTTAACCCACAGCACTAAAGCTATTTAGAATTAACATGATTTTGAATCGCCTTTTTCTGTCTCAATGATTAGCAGTGTCAAATTCCAGATGCAAGTTGGCTTTTTAATCCAAATAATAGCTTTCTCCCTGTCATACATAAATACAGCCTTAACGCATCAGTATGTTAAATGCAGTAATGCTACTCTCAGAAGATTAAAAGAAATATTCCTACTTTCATCTGCATAGCATATCCCAAATCTGTAAGGTATTTCAGAATTAGCATAAATACCAGTCTAGATGTGCTCTTTCAGTTTGTTCTTAAAGGGATTGCTGTATTTTTGACAACTGTTTATTTGATTCTCCAAAAATGTAACCCATGAGAATAAAGAAAGCAACCCAAAGACAAAATAAAGAGCTCTTTAAAGGGTTACTTCCTTCTGGTGTGTGGTGGCCTTACTGACTTAACTCATAAACACCAAGATGGTCCCAAGACTGTAATAATTAAAACTTCTTGGGTCATTTCGTGCTGGTTTCATGACGTCAATGAGATACTTTTCATTGACAAGATTTTCCTACACACCGTGTAAAGGAAAACATTAAGGTAGATCAATCTGGTCGTGCTAGCATAAATACTGTGGCTGCTATTGACCCAATTCAGAAGTCTTGTGTGACCAGGTTTATTTTGCAGTACAGCTGCCCAAATGTTCCCTGTGCGGCAAAGATAGGGCATGGGCTTACTTTCCTCATCTTCCACCAATTAGTTACCTTTTGTAGTTGGAGCGTTCCTGCCCTTACCTTGCCGCATTTTATGTTTACCATGGGTACAGGCAGTTGGGACAGGGTAACTAAAATGCTGTAAATTGGTGCACTTGTAATTTGTTCAGTTATCTGTGCCCTCCAGAAGGTATTAAAGGCAACACAAAGTTAGTGGGCATCTGTGTTTGTCCTGCCGTTAATGCTGGTGTAGCACTGTTGGGTGTATGGTGGCTTGATCATGCCCTTGGAAACTTGCCTGTGTAGACAAACCCAACAGGATGATGCCCTTGGTTCATGTCTGACGTTTGGATGTTAATATAAATACACTGTTAGAAAAATTTGTGAAATGGATGTATCATTAAAACCAGAGCTAAAAGATCTTCATGAGGAGGTTTCACTGATTTCCATATCCAAATAGTTAATTGCTAATTCTGAATTTCCTGAATGAAGGAGTGTGAGAGACTGGAAAAATAATCTTAAGCAGGAGAACGGTTACAGTCGAACATGTTTAACAATAGCCTGTAGAGAGATTCATGGCGGTCTCTCACTGGAAATTAAACAGTCAATGGTTTGGATAGAATCCTTATCACGAAAATTCCCTTTATTGCCAATTGTATACATACCCTGTTCTTATCCAGAATGGACTGCTGCTACCGAGTGAGATAGTCTGACTTGCTGCAATAGTTATTAGGGTGGAAGCATGAAAATTTTGCTAAACAAATTTAAAGATACACAAAGAATTGAAAGGAGAGAAGGTGCAGGCCTGTCTTCTGTGTGTACATACATATATGTGGATTTTTAAATATCTCTTTTGTGCCTTCCCTGTGTGAAAGTTCTCCTAAGAATCTGCTAATGTTTCTAGCTTAGAAATGTGAACCAGAGTGATATGACATCTTTTTTTTTGTCGTTTTTTTTCTGGTGCATCTCCTGGGAGTCTAGATGATATGCATGATAAATCTTTCACCTTGGCAGAAAGAGAGGGAAATGTTTAATATTTAACCAAGGCTGCTTTTTACCTCAGCATCTATCGATGGGGGACTGCACTTGCAAATACTTAAAAATGTGGTGTTTTTTTGCTAAAAGGAGCACTTGGAAGGAGAAAGGGATAACCTTCCCCTAAGGAATAGGCCTCAACTGCACTAGAAGAAAAGAGATTGTTTTAAGAATTGGTCAGATTAAGCCCATGTTACACTCAAATAGTTTAATACCTGCTTAAATTGTACCATGTTTAAGCACAGCAGTTAAAACAGCGGCTTTTGAGTCTGTGTAGTTAAATTGTGCAAGTTGCTGTGTCCGTACACTCATCTTCTCAAGTTCTCACACCAGACTGTCAGTGGTTTTACACAGGGAGCAGCGCATCAGGTTTGTGTCCCGTTATCTCCTGTTTACTGAAGAAAATGGTCTACTAACCAGTGAACTGAATTCACTGAATCCCAGTCATGCATGCTTTTTGGTAAAGAAAGACTCATTTTTAAGTAGCTGCAGATTTCTCTAAATTAGATGAGGATTGCATTTCTAGAATTACGTTTTAGTTACATTTACACCATTGGGAAAAGCTCCTGTTACTAATAGCAAACTAGCAGAAGCATCCTGCCCAACCTGCTTTCTTTCTGTCCTTCTTGGAAACTTAGTAGAGCTTTTTGAGAGAAAATGTAGAAGTTAAAAAGGCTTAACCCAAGCTTAATATTTTTCTGTGAGCCTTTAATAGATCTGAGCTGCATCTGTTGTACAAATCTGGTAGGTTGCAGGTAGGGGAAGAGTTGTGTGTCACAATTTCCTATATCTGTGTATTTGTTACCAGTCTCAATTGTACTTGTCTTAATGTAGTGTATATTTGTTAATCATTATTATAATATTCTCTCTCACTGGGCTTGTACAATTGTACAATATGTAAGCAGTCTATAGAAATAAGCCTACGGCAAGATTGCCACAGTCTTGTAGTTAAAAAAGATTTAGTACACCTTTGAAAATGCAAACAAACAAACAAGAATACCAATATTGTTTCTTCACAGCTTTTAAAATTTGTGTGTTAAAAGATAATATGAATGGGATATTTTCAGTAGAGTTGAGGTGTCTGCAGGCTAGAGAGCTGGAGGGTTCACAGAAAATGAGTAGGCACATGCAGCTTTCTAACGCTTACTCTCTTGGGCTGAAATCCATAAGCTTGAATTGCTTTTAAATACCTAATCTTGATGATTAATGTGTAGGCTTTCCACCAACACTTAAAAAAAAGTCTACCAGGAAAACATGCGTGCAGTCACCCTGTGCCTGCCTCTTGCAGATGCGCACAACCCGCAAAGTATCGGTATGGCCTGTGGGGCTGGTAGGAGGACGACGGTATGAGCGCCCAGTTGTGGAAAACGGCAAGGTTGTTGGCTGGTACACTGGCTGGAGAGCTGACAGACCCTTTGCTATTGACATGGCAGGTAAGTACCACATTTTATAGTATGTGAATGTTTTTCAGAATAACTGTTCTTACGTATTTTTTTTATGAGTGGGACAGAAACAGATGTCTCAGTATAAGCAGCTTTTTAAACTTCTGAAGTGCATCTGCTCTACGCAGCAATTCAGCACTAAACATCCTGGAAGTCCTAGCTTGCACATATCACCTGATTAAGTTGCTTGTTGGTGATATCTGAACTTACTTTCGCTTGGTTTTAATTTTATGCAGCAACTTGTCTTTTATGTTGTATAGTTTGTCTGAAACAAGTTAGTTGTAAATTAATTAATCCAGTTAATTTTTGCAAGGAATCCTTGCCTTTCACTGTGTCATCAGTCTACACCAGGCAGTATAAACACAGGTGCTTCATAGACCTCACGTTGTAAAATGATACTTTATCATGAAATTATTCATTTTTTATTGGTTATTTGGAATGATGGTGATAACTGTAGATGGATATAGTTTGAAACACTGGGCTTAGGGAAGAAATCACTGACAGCTATAGCCTAGTAGATGAAGGCAGAAAAGCTTTAAAAAATGGATCTAATCAATCTTCTGCTGTGAAGTTAGCACACCGCATAGCTCTGTCTTGCTGTCAGTCCATGCTTAGACAATCTTTTGTATATATTCACAACTGCCACATGAATCACCACTGTGCAGAAGTCTGACTGGTTTCCCAGCAAAAGGTATGATAGTTGCACTTTAGCATATCCTGTATCCAGGAAGGAGAGGAAGAGGGAAAAGTAGGCATACAAGGGCAAGAATGGGGTAGGAATAGACAGCCATTTTCTTTTTTCTGATACTCTTATGTTTTGGGAGAGGGAAAAAGACAGTGTTTTCTCATCTCGGCAGGATCACAGAATCATAGAATGGTTTGGGTTGGAAGGGACCTTAAAGATCATTGAATTTCAACCCCCCTGCCCTGGGCAGGGACACTTCCCACCAGAGCAGGTTGCTCAAAGCCCCATCCAGCCCGGCCTTGAACCCCTCCAGGGATGGGGCAGCCACAGCTTCTCTGGGCAACCTGGGCCGGGCTCTCACCACCCTCACAGCAAAGAATTTCTTCCTAATATGTAATCTAAATCTCCCCTCTTTCACTTTAAAACTGTTAGCCCTCGTCCTATTGCTACACTCCCTGATCAAGAGTCCCTCCCCATCTCTCCTGTAGCCCCCTTTAGGTATTGGAATGCCACTATAAGATCTCCCTGGAGTCTTTTCTTCTCCAGGCTGAACAATCCCGACTCTCTCAGCCTATCTTCATAGGAGAGGTGCTCCAGCCCTCTGATCAGCTTTGTGGACCTCCACTGGACCTGCTCCAACAGGTCCATGACCTTCTTGTGCTGAGGACTCCAAAACTGTATGCAGTACTCCAGGTGGGGTCTCACGAGAGCAGAGTAGCAGAGGGGTAGAATCACCTCTCTTGGCCTGCTGGCCACGCTTCTTTTAATGCAGCCCAGGATGGGGTTGGCTTTCTAGGCTGCCAGTGCACATTGCTGGCTCATGTTGAGCTTCTCATCCACCAACACCCCCAAGTCCTTCTCCTCAGGGCTGCTCTCCAGCCATCCTCCACCCAACCTGTATTTGTGCCTGGGATTGCCATGTCTCAGGTGCAGGACCTTGCACATGGCCCTGTTGAACTTCATGAGGTGCACACGGGCCCACTTCTCCAGCCTGTCCAGGTCCCTCTGGATGCCATCCCTTCCCACCAGTGTGTTGACTACGCCACCGAGCCTGGTGTTGTCAGCAAACTCGCTGAGGGTTCACTCTATCCCACTGCCCATGTTGCCACAAAGATGTTAAACGTCACTGCTCCCAGTACTGACCCCTGAGGAACACCACTCGTCACTGGCTTCCACTTCGACATAGAGCCGTTGACTGCAACCCTTTGAATGCAGCCATTTAGCCAGTTCCTGATCCACCAAATGGTCCGGTGTCTCTCCAGTTTATGGACCAGAATATTTTTACATGGATTGAAATGTTTGATGAAAAATATGTATAGATTTTAGAAAAAGAGGGAAAGGAGAACTAATAGTTGTTAATACCTCAGAGACAGAAACAAAGACAACGAAGATAGGTGAATTCGTCTGCACTGTAGAAGTATTTCACGTTAATAGCATCACCTGGCACGAAAATACGAGTGCCTAGCTAGAGGCATTTCCTCAGGAGAATCCCTAAACTTGTTCCGCCTATTGAGGACTGCAGCTGTGCATTTTAGGGATCGCTGCCTGTAGATTTATAGATACAGATTGATACTATGCTATGGAAGTGATTACTTATGGGCATAATTCATTAGTAGCAGGCAAAAAGCCATTATACAACATTGGCCAAGGGAGTCTAACCCAGACATGATGAGATATATGGAAAGTTCTTAAGGTGTTGTTTACACTTTGCAGTTGCCAGCTGAAGCACTGGCATGAGGCAAAAAACAGCTCCATTAGGAACATTATCTGCATGTGCTCTTACTGAAGTCACGGAAGCGAGGGTTATAGAGACAAAGATACAAGGGTTGAGAGTATAGAAGTTATTGCAGATCTACAAACAAGGAGTTACTACTCTGTAAGAAAACTTTATTATTAGTCTTCAAAAAATAACTGATTAAATTACATTTTTAATTTCAGCAAGGAGGGAAATGGATGCTGGGTAGGCTGGTAAAAATCTATGTTAAGTTTGCATCTTCATTCTCCTCAGGAATGCATTGGAAGGGCACAAACAGAACAGAACCTTTAAATCCCGAACTGCATAGGCATCTGAACAGGTGCAGTGTACAGGATGCATGTTAGCACTCTGTTTTCCACCCTTGTCAATCGCCTGACCCCCAATATACCCTTAGGGGCTAGCTAAAAAACCAAAGTCCGTGCTGTAGTACCTCACTGCCATTCCTCCTTCTGCTGGCAACAAATATATAAACAACAACTCAGGAACTCAGGTTATACCATATACAGCACATAAGGAAGATCAAGGGTCTCTTTTGAAAATGTTACTGTGGGGAAAAAGAAAGTGTGTATATTAAACTGCTTAGCTGTCTACAGTGGCTTATGATTAGTGTATTCCCAAGGCACTGATAAGGGGTCTCTCTTTTATTTATAGAACTATCTTTTCACAGTGATTTTCGCAAAAATTTGATTGTGAGGCTGGGTGCAAAAAGAATGACTGCTTAAAAGGTTTGGGACCACTGATTTAATTTGTGACTGTTCAGAGCAAGCATATCCTTGCTTTTAAGCACAGAAACTTCTTATTCTGGACTTCAAGATACAGGGCCAAATTCAAATCTACTGCAAGTGGAGACAGGTCCTGGTGATTTCGTTGGGATCAGCTCAAAGACCCTAGCTAGCCAACTTCCCTAGATTCTTCTTTGAAATCTACTCACACATGCAGTCACATTAAACTAGTTTACTTCAGTAAACATGGCTTATTCCTTTGAGAGGTTTGTGGTTGACACTGCTATTCTCTAATGCTACACTGCATTCAGGAAGCAAAGTAGCTGTTTCCTGTGTTGCTTCTTGTCTGGCAACCAACACACCACCTGAATTATTTGTGGTGTCTTTCAAGTTCCGCCTCAGTTTTAACTGCAGGCGAGTTCTCGAGTTTGACCTCGGATAGAAAAGCAAGAGAGAAGTGGGTGTTGTAAGCAAAAAGCGACATTGATCCTGAGATTGTCATTGTGTTATTATAGACCTGATTTAAAGTGTTCTATATTAAATGATGCTGCTATTGATTTACTGTTGACTTGCTCCCAGTGCCAGTTTTTGACCATCCATGACAAGAGGTTAGATTGTGATTCTGCTGCTGTCCAGATTGTTCAAGAAGAACAGGTGCATGCTTTATGTTAGCACCCCAGGAGCTGCTTCACAGAATCACAGAATGATATGGGATTGGAAGGGGCCTCTGGAGATCATCTAGTCCAATCCCCTGCCAGAGCAGGTCCAACCTAGAGCAGGTTACACAGGAACGTGTTCAGGCAGGTTTGGAATGTCTCCAGAGATGGAGACTCCACCACCTCTCTGGGAAGCCTGTTCCAGGGCTCTGCCACCCTCAAAGTGAAGAAGTTCTTCCTCATGTTTAGATGGAACTTCTTATGTACAGGTTTGTGCCTGTTACCTCTTGTCCTGTCACTGGGCACCACTGAAAAAAGACCGACCCCATCTTCTCGACACCCACCCTTCAAGTATTTTTAGGTGTTGATCAGATCCCACCTTGGTCTTGTATCCTCCAGACTAAAAAGACCCAAGTCCCTCAGCCTTTCCTCATAAAAGAGATGCTCCAGGCCCCTCATCATCTTTGTAGCCCTCTGCTGTACCCTCTCCAGCAGTTCCCTGTCCTTCTTGAACTGGGGAGCCCAGAACTGGTCCCAGTGCTCCAGATGGGGCCTCCCCATGGCAAAGCAGAGGGGGAGGATGACCTCCTTCGACCTGCTGGTCACATTCTTCTTGATGCACCCCAGGATGCCATTGGCCTTCTTGGCCACAAGGGCACATTGCTGGCTCGTGATAATCCTGTTGTCCACCAGGACCCCCAGGTCTCTTTCCTCAGAGCTGCTCTCCAGCAGATCACCCCCAACCTGTCCTGGTGCAGGGGGTTATTCCTCCCCAGGTGCAGCACCCTATGCTTGCCCTTGTTGAATTTCATCAGGTTTGTCTCTGCCCAACTCTCCAGCCTGTCCAGGTCTCGCTGTATGGCTGCACAGCCTTCTGGGGTGTCAGCCACCCCTCCCAGTTTTGTACCATCAGCAAACTTGCTGAGGGTACATTCCATGCCTTCGTCCAGGTCATTGATGAATATATTGAAGAGGACTGGACCCAGTAGTGACCCCTGGGAACACCACTTGTTACAGACCTCCAACTAGACTCTGTGCTGCTGATTACGACCCTCTGAGCTGTGTCTTTCAGCCAGTTTTCAATCCACCTCACTGTCCATTCATCTAACCCACACTTCCTAAGCTCACCTATGAGGATGCGGTGGGAGATGGTGTAAAAAGCCTTGCTGAAGTCAAGGTAGACAACATCCACTACCCTACTCTCATCTATCCAACCAGTCATGCCATCGTAGAAGGCTATCTTCCTTCAGTCGTAGAGTTTAGTCTATGTTGGTGAATCACTGAGCAAGCAGCTTTTGCACTTGTGGTCCAGACCTTATCCACTGTCCCTCTTAAGTCCCTCTGCTAGGGCCTGAGCAACCTTTTTTTATTATTATTTATTTATTTTAATTTTGCCATAATATGAGGTCTTTAGTACATGTCATCTTTCTTATGCTAGTCTATTAATGATAGAATTATAGAACAGCCCAGGTTGGAAGTGACCTTGAAAGATCACCTGGTCTAACCTTTAGAAAAGGCTAAAAGTTTAATTTTTCAAAATGTTTAATGAAACAGTATTTTCACATTTGATTTAGAATCATCCAAGCTTTATTTTGAAAGCATGGGAAAATACTGAAGTTATTAAAAATAGGAAAAAAAATATTTAGTATGCATTTGTAATCATACTGCAATTACTATGACAATATAATGTGGAGAAAACTCAGCTGAAACAAACAGTTTTGGATGGCACTGAAAAACATGGTATATTTTATGTATAATGATTATAATGCGTGTAATCTTTGAAAAAGCCACTGCTGGATGTCAGAAATAAAAGGTTTTAGGTGAGTGGCTATGGCAGACACCAAACTCAAACACCCCCCCAAACCACCCATCCATCAAAGGGTAACAACTATTTTAAATGTTGAGTTTAAAATTGAGAGCCTCTTTCATGGTAAATTAACTGTCAGCACAGAACTTTTTTCTGAATTACAGAAACTCCTGCTTGAGCACTTCTGCCTTATTGCAACCCAAACAGTTTGTCACAGGGAGAAGATATTTTTAAGAAGCCAACCCCAAATCATGGCAAATTCAACAAGCTGAAGGCAGTACCTTGAACTACGTGGAAACCAGTGTATTTGCTTCAACATCAGCGCTGAGCATTAAGCATTTATACACTCCCAAATTATTCCTTCAGCTACTATCCTATCCAGAGCATTCAGCAAGCAAATGCATTAATCACAGCAGAAAAATCTTTAAAGACCAACTCAGTCTAACCAGATGAAGAAAAATGGTTCTGGCTTTTAACAGATGTCTAACACAAGTCAAGGTGTGAATTAACAGAAACAGCTTCTGTAGAAAAAAGCACAGATGTAATCTTTGCCATGTCTCCTAGGTATCTTGTCCTCCAACAAATTAATTCTTATCTAGGTGGCTCTTCAGCCAACTAGATTTAATTTAAAGCCTTGCATTAAACACAGAATAACTGTAAATGCCTCTTTACACTCTATGAAATTGTCCTGTGGCGTTTCATGTGATCTTAAGCCCAATATGACCTCGTAGGAATAAAGAATTGTATGCATGTAGCACTGTTCTGTTATGCTGCATGCAGTAATCCCAGAATAATCCCTGTTTGCACGACAGAATTCAAAATAACGGTGTCTTTTCACCTGTTACCACAGGACCATTATCTGCTGAGAGAAATAACTAGTGCCAGTCTAGTCAGAACCAGAGCTATCTCCTTTCTTTTTGATGCTAAAGTGATCTGTCTGTGATAAAAAGTCAACTGAAAATTGTTGTGAGAAAATGGTTTTCCCTCAAGTCCATCAGAAGTCTAGCTACATAAATACAAAATGCCATACATGTGGAATTAAAGCAGTTAAAAAGCAGAGCTGAAGAACTAGAGAACCAGGAGAATAAGTCTCCTTCAATTATTTTCTCTCTTCAAGTTGCTGCTTTATTGGACTTGTTTAAGAAACAAAGACTGCATTTACCACTGATCAAGGAAACCAGCCTCAGACCACAGGCCAACCAGTGCATGGTAACACGTCTTTGCCACGTGCAACACTCAGTTTAATAATCTGACTTTCATTTCACACATGAAAACATGGGGAGTTTTTGATAACAACCTAAAATGGTAGTTTGCAGTAGCACGGTAGGAAGTGGGGCATAGCACGTTGAAGATACGCACGTAGGAGATCTCCATCCTCAGAACTGAATCCAGTTTTCTCCATGGAGGAGCAAGCTTTGCAACACAAGAACCTAGGAGAAATGAATGTATGGATAAGTGTGGGCTATGGGGGCGGAGGGAGGGGGCATGCAGGGAGCCAAGCTGAGATACACAAAGATAAGCAGCTGAAAATCTGTGTGTGTCTTCTGTTTAGAATGACTCCACTCTAAAAACTAGGACACTACACTAATTTTGGCATTTACTTCATTTTCTCCTTCATGGATGACCAGCTTAAATTAAAAAAAAAAAAAAAAATCTTTTTAAGAAAAAACAGCAGCTCACAGCTGAGTAGGGCTCCAACAACGCTTTCCCTTGCAAAGCAAACATTTTTGGAGGGGCCCAAAATATTAATCCCACTAAAGCCCAGTTACACCAAAAATCTGCATTGTTTGCCTGATTGAAGAAAAAAAACCCCAAACCCTAACCAAAACCACTGAACTGAACCAGATGAATTTCTTCATCATTGATTAAGTCCATGGTTGTCTTTCAAGGTGCAGAAGCTGGCACTATCTCTCTTGCTGAGTGATTTTAAACTCTCAACATTGTCTCATCACAAATGATTACACTTGACTACAAACAGCAGTGGGATGGAGCTCACCGTGTGCTCCCCCAGGGCCAGGCTACAAGACCCTGGAAGCAGTAAAGGTGTCTCACACCTCCTGCAAGTCTTTTATTCCCTAGAGTACTCTGGAGGTTCGGATAAGCCCTTCCCATCTAGACACCTATTATTCTTAGGATAAAAAGTTTTCTTCATCTGTGTCTACCCGTGAATTGGGACCTCAGTTTACACCCAGCCCATAGTCTTCGAGTGCACTGTCCAAATCTTCAAAAAAAAAAAAAATTAAAAAAAAATCACTTTCTCCTATCTTCCTGTCCTTTGCTACAAGCAGGAGCATGCCAGTTGATAACAGTGTTTCAGTGTGCTTTCTTTACAAGTGATGTAGTAATTACTTTCTTATATTTTCCTCTTTAAAAGGCTCCCATAAAAGCCACAGATACTTTAAAGGAAAATACAGTAGGAAGACAATTCTAGTAAAAAAGGGGACAGATTTATATTCTATTAGATAAAGATATAATCATTTAAAAATGAGAAAATTTTAATACTGGCTTTAGAATTAAATGTTCTTGCAGTTTTTCAGAACAGATGTCAAAACTGTTACTACTGCTGTTATAAAGGGACAGCTGGAACCACTTTGAACTGACAAAATAGGATTTCTTTGGTAGGCTTGGCAGTTAGACATAAGGAGTTACAAATTAATTTTTCTTTACAAGTATGAGTCAAGTTTTGAGTCACGCTTAAAGCAGCGTACACGTGACAGCCTTGTTGAATGAAAATTGGCAAGTTCTGTAAGTAATGGCAAACCGGAGATCAGGAGAGCTGCTTCAGAGAGGGTGGGTTTGTCCAAACTCGTAATTTCTTAGTTTGTAATCCCCCTGAGGGACCTGATGTACATTATTGGAGGAAAGCATTGCACAGAGAGGCACGGGCACTGATGGAGCCCTTTCAGTCACACAAATCAGCCACAGGTGGTGCAGACCACCACTGAGGAAAATAATTCCCAAGTCCACGTTAGTGACACGGTGTGCAAGACGAAACATTAATATGGCTTGTCTTTTGTCAACAGTAACATGAAAACTCTCTAAAGGCTACTAATCTCTAACAACCACAGCCGTTATAACTAACATATTTTAGCCTTGTTTTTTGACTCTCACCTTTAAACCTAGAAGTGTTTGTACAATGTAAATTTCATACATTTTATTTTACTTAAAATTTGGTTTTCTTTCTTCATTAGAAGTAGAAAGGAAGGATAGTCAGATCTCAGCAATACCTGACATTTTAGGCAAAAAAGCCTATGTTCTCTACACAACAGGAAATTGATAGGCTGCCCAGAGAAGTGGTTGAGGCACCATCCCTGGAGGCGTTCAAAAGACGGGTTGACATGGTCCTCAGGAATATGGTTTAGTGATTTTTTTATTGCTTATTTCTTATTTATTTTTTTGTCAGAGTTAACGTTGATGGTTGGACTAGATGATCTTTAAGGTCCTTTCCAACCTAGACGATTCTATGATTAAACATGTTGAAAACATGGTGCGATTAAAAAAATCTGATTGCACCTTAAGGGCCAAACAAACCTACCAAATTTTGTCTATCCATATAATCAAATGTACACATTTTTAAAAAGAACATGGGAGATCTCTAGGCTGAAGTGTAACTTGCACAAAAATGTGAAGCCTACAGGTTTTTCCTAACATTTTTCCCCTATTCTCTCCAAGGATTTGCTGTGAGTCTTCAAGTGATTCTGTCGCATCCGAAAGCCGTATTCAAGCGTCGTGGTTCTCAACCGGGAATGCAAGAATCCGATTTTCTGAAACAGATAACAACAGTGGAGGAACTGGAACCAAAAGCAAACAACTGCACAAAGGTACCAATTTCCACACTTACTACGAATCTTCCATATTGTCTGCAGATGACCCTACTAACAGAAGTGTTATTTTATAGGTTCTTGTATGGCACACACGAACAGAAAAAGTAAATTTAGCTAACGAGCCAAAATACCATCTGGACACAGTCAGTATTGAGGTATGACCTGGGGACAGAGCTGAACAGGAAGCACAGGACAAGAGGTGTGTTGGAACAGTCTACTTCTGCATGAGACCTTGTAATGGTCACCTGATGGACTTCTGCGGAAGCAAAAGGAAGCTGTCAAATACCCTAACAAGCGAATCATGTGGGTGTGCTTTGTTCTAACTTGTTTGCATGCATTTCTGAACTCATCTTTTAATAAACTGACACTTAACCTTGTTTTAAGGCTCCTTCCACATAGTAAAAACAATCAAGAGAAACATGGCCGCAATGGAGCATTTTCAAAATCATCGCTTATGTATATACTTTTTGTATTTACCCAACTTAACGGCGTAATTATACACTGATTTTAAATCACAAACTGTTGATCTAAATATTTGCATAAATAGATCCTCCAAATTGAACATGCTTTCCTTCATTGAAAGTAGACTTCTTGAAGAAATAGCAGTCAAATAAGTCATACAATAATGAAATAAAAACCCACAATCATTTATGGATTTATCCTTTTAATATAGGGAAATAACATTTTATCATTACGAGGCACCATAAAATGTAAACACAATCACTGTCATAAACCTGGAAATTTCTGCAAAGAAAAATATATCTGTTCACACTGAGTTCCCTTGTATGCATATTGTGTCGCTAGTTCGCAGCATTAATACTGTGTGTGCCTCATCAGCCAGATCAGATACTTTATCACAGGAAACTCAAATGGATTAAATACTCATTTTTAAAAGAATAAACTATTGATTTGTAGAACTACAGCAACATCCAGGTTTATCTTTCTTTGAATAACCATATTCCCTGTTATGCACACCATAATAACATCACAGTGAAATGTATGATGAAACAAAATTTGTTTGATATACTAGAAAACATTGCTCAGTGATACATTTACATTCTATTTATATATCATTAAACATTTGTTCATACAGTACCTTCTACAGGATTACTGGGTAATCTTGGGGGGTCAGGGTTCATATTTTTGGCTATTACTAACATGATAGCTACATCCCTTATATGCAAACATTTGATCTAGAATTTTGAGGGGAAAAATTAAGTATGTGGTTAAGCAGCTTAAATATATAGTCTATGAAATCATACGCATTGCATGAAAACGCTGCCAATGATACATAAATGTATTCTTGATTTGCTTTTCACTACATCAAATTTAAATCAATATAGACCACAACACGGTCAGTCAGTTATATTCTTAATCTGAACAGCTGGGGAAAAAGAAACAGAGTAGGTACATGGAAGGAACAGTGAAAGTAAATGCATTTGAACAAGGAATGTCAGGTCGCTGTTCTGGGTGAGACTTCCATTGCAACTTTCATTTCCACAGTTGTGTGCTGAGAGTCTGACCAGAGGAGGTTCCAGTCCATCCTGCTGCTGTGCTGGGGGGCTGGCCAAAGCCCATCACGTTGCTAGAACTGCTGAGATTCATTCCAGCCATTTGCTGATTCATCTACAGAGCACACACATGAGCCGAGTTAGCACTGGTGCTGAAACACAACACACCAACAGCCAGAAAGCAGTCAGCAAACTAGCAACCCAGTTAAAGTACATTTCCCTGAAATTAGTATTTCTTATTGAATAAAAATATTGACCCAATGTAAGTTTCTAAGCATGTTTCAAGATGGCAGCTTTTCTGGAGCTTGTTTCTGTTCACGTGGTCACCACTGCACATCCTGACGGGCTGCAGCACGGGGCGTACGTGTGGCGTCTGCACCAACACTCCGCTGGGGAACTCACTGAGGGTGTGACAAAGGAGCCCCATGGGTCTCAGCTGGTAAGAGCTTGCTTTCAGCCTTTCAAAGCTAACCAACAGAATTGTGGCAACTGCAGTAAAGAAACACCAAAACAGCCTTGCCTGCATTTGGAACTCCAGATGTGTTTTGTTCCTGCAGTACTTCTTTGGAGACCTCAAAATCTTGAATACGCAAGTTTTTATAGCAATTGTCCATTTTGGTGGCAATCAACAAAGAATGAGGCAGGTTTATAAACTTGAGTATTACCGAAATCTAACTATTCTCTCTACTCAAGATACCGTAATGTCTCAAAAACCAAATTAAATAATAGACACAAAATTAAAGATGATGTCTCGTTAAAGGTGGGAAAGAGTTCAGAATTCAGCACATTCACTTCAGGGGTGGTGCAAAAATATTTCTACTCTCTACAAATACTACCCAGTCACTGTAATTTTCAGTGCTCAATGTAAAAGCATTCTTCAGGTTACTATCCCCTTGCCTTCTAAAAAATGGACACTTACTGAGAAGCCAAAAGCTTAGCTGTATAGAGAGAGTGAAGACGTCCCCTCTCATGACTTTGAGAGCAAAAGAGCATTTGGAGCAATTAATAATCAGAGCTGATGAACAGGGATGTTGGATAAGCAACATTAGATTCAAGGTAGGTAGGTATTTAAGGTAAAATTAGGTAAAAAAATCAGAGTTCAGGTAAACATGAGTGGACAATACTGGGTTGCAAAATGAAACTGAAACACTGGTGGAAAAAAAATTGTTAAATAAACTGCAGACTAACATTTCAGGGTAAAATTGAGTACTGTGCGCTTTCACATGTGTATCTGCAAAAACAACCCATCACGGAGCATGGAAATTCAAAAAAGCTGATGAGAACATGCTTCACTTAGTTGTTAATCTCTTCTGGAGCAGAATTCTTTGAAAGTAGACTAAATCTATAAAGCATGCTTTTCTGGTGAGTTAAGCAAGCTCTCCCCCTTTCAGCTGCAGTCAGAGACCAGATCACAGTTCCCCTACAGACTGTGGGATGTCACCACGCCGGTAACACCGGATGGGCAGGGAGTACAGAACTGCGTTACAAGCTTGTCTTATGAGCCAACTTTTAACATGCATTTGATAAGAAGCGTGACTTTATTTTCAAAGCTGTTACGAGTCTTTTTAGATACCTAAAAAAAGACTGTTAACAGTAAATCCACAGATTTTACATTTTGAAATTCTCACCTTTTAAAAATTACTTTTCAAAGCAGGATGTCAGCCTGCATTTTCGAATAGGGGCTGTTTTACCTATGTAGGAAATGCTGCTCACTTTCTCAACACCTGACTGAGGTGTGAGTAGACCAGGACTGAGTAGAACAGTAAAAATAAATATACAAAATCTAAATAAGTCACTGTGGTTAATTTCCAAAATTACTAGAATAAGCAGCATGGAATTATTAAATTGTTCTTATAATTCAAATAATAGTATGAAAAAAATAGTTGCTATCAGTTGCCGTACTGAACTCCAAGGGAATCATTTTGGTTTGTTCTGTCCCTCCCAAATAACCTCTCAAATACCTGATTTCAAGATGTTTCACTGGATAATGTACAATACAAATACAGCACTAAGTGCACACTAACACTTTCAGAGAACCTTTTAAACATGTTTAAGAAATTTAAAAAAACTAGCACAGAAATGCCACAGGTAAATAATGGATTAGCCTAAAATTAGCTTGTTAGAGTGCAAAGCACTGCACATTCCACTGAAATTTATCCTGAAGTCTGTAAATGAAAGTATTAATTGCTAATGGCTATCCTCAAGCAATTAAATTCTGCTTTTAGTTATAAGGCTGTGTTTACATTTCAGTATTTTCTAACTATAGCTAAGCTCGCTTTTTACCGGGGTAGTTCAGACGCCGTGGATGAGAGTAGCTACAGAGGGAGAGAACTAAGTTTGGTCTACTTTGGCAAAATTTATTCTCTGCTTATATGCTATTTGTCTTCAATTATTGACTGATTTTTTTTCCCAGTACCTCTGAGTAGTTCACAGTCCGGTGGTCTGTAACTCGGCTACCTTGCAGCTTTCCTCCTACAGCCAAATATTTGCTGAAAAGCTGTTGAAAAGCAGCATCTTTTCTAATGCACTCATCTGGGAACAGCAAGTCTTTACCTGAGAGAGGTTCCACTGAGCCTGTTGGTTTTGTTGCAATCCGTATTTGTTTTGTGGCGTGACCATCTGTCCCACCATTCCACTTTGAGGTCCAACGACATTTTGAGGAAGTCCCATCACACCAGTTTGTGTAGTACCAGTAAATCCATTGGGCATTCCCATTCCTACCATGACGCCTGTGCTCTGTCCCATGACTGGCACCGATTGTCCCATCATGTTTCCCATCATCCCGGTCGCTGCAGGCACAGGAACTCCCATGGCTGGAAAGCCTTGAAAATGGGTTGATGGCTGTGTGGTAAATGGCATAGAAGATGATCCCATGAACATACCTGTACCACAGAAAGGAAGATTTCAGCAGAAGTGTTTTGTGATTTTCTCCCCATCCCTGTAAGTCAGAAGTGCACTTTGCCTGGCTGTACATCAGTGCTGTTAATTTAGTGTCTGGTAAAGTAAGAAATTTCTTAAAACCTCTCAAAGGAAAGGGACTCTCCACCAGAAGGTAACTGCCAAAAAGAGTTTGGCAAATCCTTGTGGTGAACCAGAAACTTTGCATCACTGTACTGGCAGTCTTTGTTTTCATACAAACATGGCTAAAATGAAGCTCTGAGAGCCCTGTGCTGCTGCCAGCAGCCTGCTCTTCGCACAGCGGAGACTCGGACCCTACGTGATTAATTAGACAGCAGAAACTGAATTCACAGATCTTTCAGTAAATTGTATACCTGATAATTTGAACAGCTATAAATAAATTAAAATCTCACTATTTTTATTTATTTCATTTCAGTAATTTTCTCATTTTTATAAATGGTAAAAATAAAAATCTTCATGTGAATATAGGTAGCAGGGTACCCAACCTTCATTTTACACTAGTAGGAGATAACTGTTGTAGGTAAAGCTTAAAATAAGGCTGCAATGGAACCTTTAGAAAATTATTTACCTGGAGCACTTTGCTGCTGTATGGTTCCTGTGCCATACAGTGATAAGATGGAGTCTTTGGAGAGTTGTTTTTTTGCCAACTCTTCAGATTTTGTTGTTTGCTCAGTGAACAGATCAAGATCCCCCGATGCCGCAGACAAGGAGGCAGCTGCTGGTTTAGTAGAAGTGCTCTGGGGAATAAAGGTTAGACAGGCTACTGAATGAAACCGGCAAAAGACATAAAGTTAATTATTTACTGCACATCCCCACTCCTAAACCAAACAAAAACCAGCTAATTTACAGAAATTAGTTTTAAGCAAATGAGGATTTAAAAAGATGTTGTATGACCAAAGGCAGAAACGCAGTACCTAAATAGGGAAAAAGGACTGGACCAGGCGGTGGTTACAAAACAAGGAAAACTCAATCCCCGACCAGTGCCAGGGTGGACACGCACATATTATTCATTCCTGTTGCTCCTACATTTTTCATCAGTGAGAAGCATAAATCATGAGCTGTAGTTAGACTATGAAAAATAATTAAGAAATCAATAAGGAGATTACAATTCACATCTCATTAATCCTCTCACAGGCAGAACAGATTAGAGAAGAGCTAAAACAAAAGATTAAGTGCTTTACAGTGTACTACTACCACTGAGATGAACGGTATTTTTGGAGAAAAGGAAAAGTAAAATTTCAGGTGATCTACTTAAAGTAATAAAATACTAAAAATATCTGAAAAAAAAATTTTATAATTGGCTTAGAGTTTTTAAGCACATTTCATTTATTGAGAAAGCATAATTATGTAGAACTTGCTGTAGTCCACAACTGAAAAACTAGAATACAGGCAGGCTGTCAGGCTTTTTACTGCACTTGTTCTGAAATGTTTTGTAAAAAAATTACATCCAGGTGTCTTTTAGTGCTGTTACCAGTGGGAACTTTCAATGCAAATCATAGAAAGGTTCAGGTTGGAAGCGACCTTAAAGATCATCGAGTTCCAACCCCCTGCCCTGGGCAGGGACACCTCCCACCAGACCAGGTTGCTCAAAGCCCCCTCCAGGGATGGGGCAGCCACAGCTTCTCTGGGCAACCTGGGCCAGTGCCTCACCACCCTCACAGCAAAGAAGTTCTTCCTGAGATGTAATCTATATCTCCCCTCTCTCAGTTTAAAACCATTACCCCTCATCCTGTTGCTCCACTCCCTGACAAAGAGTCCCTCCCAGCTCTCCTGTAGCCCCCTTCAGGTACTGAAAGGCCACTCTAAGGTCTCCCCGGAGCCTTCTCTTCTCCAGGCTGAACAACCCCAAGTCTGTCAGCCAGTCCTCACAGGAGAGGTGCTCCAGCCCTCTGATCATCTTCGTGGCCCTCCTCTGGACTGCTTCATCCTGGTGGCCTTGCATGGCTCAGAATCAGTTGCCTCAGATGCTTCACTTGAGAGCAGCTCTTTGGTTTTGCAGGCAGCGAGCCAGTTCCATAGTTGCAAGTCTTCAAGTGGAGCTGGAGCCACTTTCTCAGTGCCAGAAGTCACCAGCTTCCATTGCACGCCTTCTCCAGAGTTTGCACTTAACCGCTCTGCCAGGAGCAGACTCTGCCTATGTCACCACTGCAATTGGGGTCCTGAAGCTGCTGTGCCCCTGAGAAGATCCTGTCTCCCTTCCATCCTCTCTGATGCAGCACAGCCTGCTCACGTCCTGCCATAACTCCTCTACCTCATAATACAGCTCTTGAAGAACAACACACTCCTGCAGGAAGGAAGACCATCTCTCATGGCCTCTGGGAGAGGGGTCCAGGCACTCCACCCCACAGCCCGTGACTTTCAGGGCTATGCCCACCATCTGAAGCTCTGTCTGTGTCAAAGCCTGTCAGGGATCGCTGCTCCAACATCTGCAAACTGAAAAAGATGTGGCAGCGGGGGAAATGGAAGAGGAAAGTGGACAGTGGGACACCTGCAGTTGAGTGAAGGACTGCAGAAGGAAAAAATGGCACACGTGCACTTTCCTGCTACCTGCAGGTCTCTGGCAGTGGCTGGCACCCTGTAGGAAGCGGGAACGGGCTGTGGAAAAACAGCCCTCTACTGTTTCTCATTTATATGCTGATAAGTTTATATGCAGGGCCACAAGGATGATCGGGGGGGTGGAGCACCTCTGCTACGAGGACAGGCTGAGAGAGCTGGGGCTGTTCAGCCTGAAGAAGAGGAGGCTCTGGGGAGATCTAATAGCGGCCTTCCAGTACCTGAAGGGGGGCCTACAGGAAGGCTGGGGAGAGCCTGTTTACAAAGGCCTGCAGTGACAGGACAAGGGGCAATGGCTTTAAACTGGAGGGGAGCAGGTTTAGATTGGAGATTAGGAGAAGGTTCTTTACTGTGAGGGTGGTGGAGCACTGGAACAGGTTGCCCAGGGAGGTGGTTGAGGCCCCTTCCCTGGAGATGAATATTCAAGGTGAGGCTCGACGAGGCCCTGGGCAACCTGGTCTAGTTGGGAGTGTCCCTGCTGACTGTGGGGAGGTCGGACTAGATGACCTTCGAGGTCCCTTCTGGCCTGGACAATTCTATGATTCTAAGTTGTGACCCCACATAACATTTTCAGTTTCTCCCCGCTGACTGAAAAAGCTACCTGCATTCCAGGGGAGGAGGGAAAACACAGCCTAGGACATCATTATTCTTATGTAAGCAAGTAACGCAGTACACTATTCAGGTCTTAAATTCTGTGTACATTCTTGTCCTTTTTATCTTTGCAGTCTCTATGTACTTGCTGGTTATTTCAACTCTTCCTATGTCTGATTTTGCAGATTTTGTTTTTAGATATCTAGACAGTTCCACTAAAAAAACATCAGCTGTTATTTCCTGGTAATAACTGATGAGGAAATGAGCACTCAGCTATATTCAGTTCACAGAATCAAAGAAAAACATTGAGAAATGTCACCTGCTCTCTTGCTTTAAGAAATTATCAGCAATATCTGAAAAAGTCAGATGAAGATGTCTCGGGTGATACACATAACATAAGAACATCCTTATCCTTACAATAAGATTAAAAATTCAAATGTATTTCTTCCCATATATTCAGTACTCACAGCAAACAATGTAGCCTTTTCTTTGCAAGCAACCTTTTCTAGACTTGAGGACTTTTATCTCTTCTGCAGCCTCATTTCTAACTCTTTCTTCAGATTTCCCTTCTCTAGAACATAAAGTATTTTTCCTTTCCAGCTGGTCCATTCTGGTTTTGAAGTATGATGCCTATTCTTCCACTGTGTTTCACTTAAGGCATTTCCAGCACCAAAGAGAACACGATCATAGAATAATAGGATGGTTTGGGTTGGCAGGGACCTTAAAGATCACCTAGTCTAACCCCTCTGCCATGTGCAGGGACACCTTCTGGTAGGATCAGGTTGCTCAAATCCCCATACAACCTGGTCTTGAACACCTTCACGGAGGGGACATCACAACTCTGGCCAATCTGTTCCAGTCTCACACTAAAGAATTTCTTCCTAAGTCTAAATCTACCTCTAAATCTATCTTCCTAGTCTAAATTTACTCTCTTTCAGTTTAAAAACATTACCCCTCATCCTATTGCTTCACTCCCTGACAAAGAGTCCCTCCCCATCTCTCCTGTAGCCCCCTTCAGGTACTGGAAGGGGCTCTAAGGTCTCCCCGGAGCCTTCTCTTCTCCAGGCTGAACAACCCCAACTCTCTCAGCTTGTCCTCACAGGAGAGGCGCTCACAGGAGAGGTGCTCCAGCCCCCTCATCATCTTTTTGGCCCTCCACTGGACCTGCTCCACCAGGTCCATGTCCTTCCTGTGCTGAGGACTCCAGAGCTGGATGCAGTACTGGAAGTGGGGTCTCACCAGAGCAGAGTAGAGAGGGAGAATCACCCTGCTGGCCACACTTCTTTTGATGCAGCAAAATGATGATAGACAAAATTCTAGAAAAAAAGTTAGTCATTCACATATTGTTCTTTACCGATCCTATACAAATTCAACGGTTTTATTAGCATCCAGCTATAGAGAACATAGAGAACAGTAGGAAGAAATATTCTCAGTGTTTTAGAAAACTGTAGCAAAGACATATCTGAAAGCAGAGTAAAGGTTCATACATCTGAATGCTCAAGTCACCTTTGAAAAAGGAAAAACAAATGCTTTTGTTTTCATTTGAAAATCATGCCTTGGTTATGTCAACGGTCATAAATCCTAAGGTTTGCAGATATCACGCTGTTTCAGTCTCATAATAAAACATTCAAACAGACATTTCTGTGCTCCACAGTGCCATAAAAACATATGCATTTAGTACTATATGCTGCCTTTCCGGTTAAGCTAGAAAAGAAAAGCAATCCCGTGAAAAATCAAGTCATACATTCCTTCTACAAATGAGTTTAAGGAGCACCATTAAATTCCCTTCTCTTTCAGTGTTCGCAAATCCCACTGTGGTATCTCAGAAGCACCTACTATACAGAACACCGCGGTAAGTAACTCTGAGCAAGAAAGCAAGCCACACTATTCCACACTTGATCCCTTCTTCTACTCTGTTTTTTTAATTCAATGCATTCTCTTAAAATATATACAAACAAGTGCTACTCATCTCAACTTAAGAATTGGCCATGGATTTCTTCTCGGTATCTTCCAAATCCAAATGTAGGGACTGAATGTTAGGATTATTCAACTTGACTGAGCTGTAGTTTATGTCCACTTTCCCATTTGCAGCCCTACACAAAACAGTCACACCACTTTACATCAAGAAATTAAACAGACTGAATTCTTAAAATCTCTCATTATGAAGCACCATTTCCAGTCTCCAATATCCTCCTGACTCTTCTCTGAATCCCACACAACTTTTATCCATATTACAAGCTGAGAGATCTTGCAAAATACTCACACCACTGCCAAATGAGAGGCACCCTCAACTGCTGCCCAGCATTGGTTCCCAGACTAGACACCACCAACCTGAAACACCTGCGGGGCCTTTTTAATCCTAAAGCAAAACAAAATATCCCCTTTGTCCCAGTTACCAAACAATCCATGTAATCAACATTGGAAATCTATTTTCTGCTACCAACCCAACTCTCAATTGGTTCTAATACATTTGCTTTGAGAAAGAATTAAGAATGGAAGATAACCAAGAATTAAATTTTGTAAAATGCCATAAGGACTGTATATTTGATAAAAAGTTCTGTTTCTGTGCCTGATTATGGTACTCAGAAAAAAAGAAAAATGTCACTAAAAATCTGGACTGGTTTGTTAACAGCAAGTAAACACATTCATGCTTTCTTGTATGCAAACAAGGTGATACTTACCAAATATTGAGAATAATATCCTTTCTACTGCTTTTTAATCCATCTAGTGTGTCATACTTGGTCTAGAAACCAGCAGAGTAAGAGAGAGGTTGCCAAGAGAAGCTGTGGGTGCCCCATGCCTGGGTTCAAGACCAGGCTGGAGGGGCCTTTGAGCAACCTGGTCTGGTGGGAGGTGTCCCTGCCCATGGCAGGGGGTGACAACTCGATGATCTTTAAGGTCCCTTCCAACCTGAACCATTCTACGATTCTATAAACTACATGTATCAAAATATTTCTCTCACAGAAGGTCTAGTGACCAATCTTTATCATAGAAATGCACTTTAAATGATCTATTCTTTAATTGCTAATACATACAATTCAATATATTTTAGCAGCCATTATTTAACCCATCACCAACTATCACCATCCAAAGAATCACCATTCACTTTGGTTTCTCACACTTGAATATCTAGCCTTCTTTTGGATTTATGTATTGATTCTACAGCTAAATCACTGCTAAACCAGCAGGTCACATCACCTGCTCGTGGAATAGAAACAAGAGAAAGCTGAAATTCTGAAAGCCCTCAGAGAAGACTCATTAGTGAACATTAATAACAACCCAATAATCTTTTCTGTTGAGCAGATGGTAACTACATACAGAAGTCATCACTTCAATCTTCAGAAAGGCAGGAAAGGGAGAAAACGAAGCCAAATCAATCCATTACATGTGTCACTACCATGGCCCATTTATTAGGGGCTGAGTGGAAACTTCAGGATTCTAGATTTGAATTTACTCAATTTACACCAAAACTGGATACATTAAAAAGCTCAGTGAAGCTACAAACGAGTTGTCACTTTTCACATCTATACCTCTATAAGCATGTTCCTCTATTTCCGTCTATCAGTTTTGACATAACACAGTAGAATAGCAGACAACAAGCACTCAGATACTGTTCTTTCTGGCGCTTTGAACAGAGATTTCCACAACAGCCAAGGAGAGGAGCTGCAGCTTTAAGTATCTTCTTTGCCTGTCCCAAAGCTGCCTTTCTCAGCTACAACAGGCATGGCAATGGGGTGTCTTCCAAACTACCATGGCTGTACGAGAGAATCATAGAATGGTCCGGGGCCAAAAGGGACCTGCAAAGGTCATCTAGTCCGACCTCCCTGCAGTCAGCAGGGACACCTCCAATTAGACCAGGGAGCGAGCCAGGTACAGAGGTTGTACTACCCTTCCTTGAAGACAGAAAAACGTACAAATTCCAAGATGAGACAAAATCAGATCAGCCCAGGAAGCAAGATTTGTCCTTCTTGATATCCATTCTTGATTTTGAGTATGAAGCTCGAGACACCAAATTTTTAGCAGCTCTTAAGACAGATGCATCTGCTGTATCCTTTCCTGATGCTGCATCATATCAGCATCACAAAGCAATAAGAAGTCCTTAAAAAGTATGACTTAAAGCCCGATAACCTGAGAATATCAAGTAAGAATACATTAAGCGATACCTATGAAAAAAAAAGAACAAGACAAAAGAATATAAATTAGAAGAAAACATGACTACCATCACTAGGGTAAGACAGAATCCATTATAGCTGGATAACTAGCTGGAATCAGAAGAGAAGACCGTATTATCTCCTAATTCTATATCCAAGCAGCATGGAAGCCTGAAGAGGTGAGAAAAATATAGCCATAACAGCTGAAGAGTCTCCAGCCATGAGTGTTGAGAAGTCTGCATTCCTTCTGTGTGAATGAACAATTCCTTGAAGAAAAATACGCACGTACACACACATATTTACATGCACATATAACTAAATAAATGTTACCTGAGCAGGAGGTACAGCAGCTGCTGGTATAGGATTAGAGATCATTGGACCAAAGATATCCAGGTCATCATTCAGAGCTGTGACAGCGGCAGTGCCTCCGTTTATAACGGGACCTTCAGTTGGACCATCTTAAAAAGACAACAGAATCACATTTAAAGTGAAAATCGTTAATATTTTAACAGCATGAGAATTAAAGCTGCCCATTCCCTCAGACCCCACCCCTATCAAAGATGCATCTTATCTCAGGGATAGGACATTTCTCAGACTGTGTTATTTGATATTGTTCAGATTTTGTAAGGACTTCTTTCCATAAAAAGACTACTGTGCTTTACACAAAAAACCAAACCAAAACAAAAAACCCCAACCAAGCACTTAGACACTTCCCCAAGTCCAGCCACGCCAATTTATCAGTACACATTGCTCATTTTTCAAGTGCCTTTTTCAAGTACACCAACATTTTGAGTGAGAATTTAAACAGTTGTCTTAGCGAGAAGGCCCCTGCTTGGTAACCGTGTATCAGACAAAATACACTGACAGGTGTTCTTGAATTAAAATTTGTATTTTAGAATCTATAAAGCTATTCTTGATACACTGATTTACTCAAGGGTACATGATTAAACTGTGCATTAGGAAAAAATGTCCATCCTTCCCCCTTTTTCAAAAGTACTTTGCACTGACTATGGTGTAGCTCCCTGGACCAGCCCCACGCTCCCTGCGCAGTCACAGCCCCGGTGCTGTCACCACCTCAACACGCGTCCACCAAGTGATGCCATGGAAGTGAGTACATGCAGGACAAAAAAAGGGCTGAAGAATTATGCTTATAAGGAGGACTGCAAGGAAATACTTCAAAAGATGTAGGGACAAAAATATCACAAAATGCTTTTAAGTAATATAGAAACCGTTTCTCATTGGATTTTAGGCTGTTGGAGAACAAGTGGAAAAACTGGCTAACAGATTGTATTCCTAAGCATATCACAAGTGGGTTGCCATTACACAGAGCTTGACAAATACAAAGGTGAGTGTTGATTCTGCTGAACCCCATGACGACTGCAGAGTGTTAACAGCAAATTTCAGAAAGCTTTTTTAGGTAAAATAAGGAGTTAAGTCTCAAACTATTCAATACTCACTGCAGAAATCAGACTTCTCTGGCAGAAACAAACCAGCTGAATTAAGCCAAAACTCTCCAAATGAGACATTGCCATGACAACTGGCATAGCTGTTTATATATATTGCAGGAAGGTAAGTATCCTAAAATCACTAGATTTCAGTACACTGAAAATACTACTGCTCACATCGTAAAACAGTTTCTACCTGATGCTTTGACATGCGTACAGAACAAGCATCCTTCGAGCTGCCATGCTGTATCTGCCCTTCTCATTATTCACAGTAATTTTCTGTAAAGCTGATTTTAACTTCCCCAGCATCCAGATGAAAGGATTTGCGTTGTTTTATTTGTTTGCTTTTCAAGTCACACAGTTACACACAGGCAGCTGACTTCACACCCAGCCATCAGGAGCTGCTAAGGCGCGTTTACACACCCCCCTGGCCCTGTGCCCCACGCTGCAGCTCCCCTGGCTCCAGGGGGACAGAGGGTCCCCTCCTGCCGCAGCCCCAGCCGGGCCCGGGGGGGTGGCAGAGGGCTGGGGGCGAGCTGTTAGAGATGGCGGCAGCACGGGGGTGGCTGTTGCCACCCGAGGCTAAACCCCCAGAGAATACAGACCTCCAACTTCAAACAGCATCAAGGCCATTAAGAAATGGTTGCTGTATATTCCAGAAAAATAGTCACAGTCCTCTTTTTACTAAACGGTTGGATTTTGCTGCGCCCACCCCCGTGACAGCCACCCGCCTGGGTGAGGGGACCCCTCCACTCTGATCCGGACAGAGAAGCTGGCTAATTAGTAAACAGCACACTCAAGGGACAGTATTTAAAATCAAAGCCTGGGAAGCTTCCAACACTCATTTAAATTAACCCAATGCCATCCCTCATGCAATTGCAACGTTATTTTCCATATGCTACAAAACAACCACAGAGGACTGGTATTTTTCTAAGAAAAAAGACGTAACAAAACAAAATAGTTAAGCCTATTATTTAGAAAGAAGGTCTCTCTTTGCTCTCCTCTTCTTTTTTATTTAAGAACACAAATAACTGGCAGACCATAGCAAGACTGTCTCCCCGCATGTCAAATATTACAATTTTTCACTTCTTTGTTCTGCCACATGCAAATCACTGCCATCGGAGACAACCCTTCCCCGAAGCCCAGGACACTGATAAGTTGGAATAAAATAGCAGAAATGATAACAAACACCAGTGGCAATCACTTGACTGAGGGAGCTGTCACAGAAGACAGACAAGATTTTTGTCTGTTCAGTCCTACGAGAAGGCACTGCGTTCTGAAACAATCCATCGAGCAGATCAGCCCGCAGAGATGCCTTCTTACTTCTGTCCGCCTCCCAGCTCTGACAGAAGGTGGCCCCCCTTTAGCTACCCTACATGAAAGGATTTCTTTATTTTCAAGATAAAGACTGCCACTGCTGTATATATGAAAACTTGACACAGAAGTCATGAATGTCAAAATCCAACAATGTGGAACATGTCAGAAGCTACCACCCTCCGTGCATCTTACTGCAGAGATGCTAACCTTTGTGCCTTAGTACGTGTAAGAAATGTGGCAGAGCTATAGCTGCTACAGAAACCTCCACTTCAAACTGACTTCAGTATATGTAAAATCCCCAGTATATTTTTAAAGCACTTACTGCACCTTTTTAATACAGGGAATTATGAAACAACCAAGTGAAAGGGTACTGATTTGCAATTCTTTGGGAGCTATATGCATGCTTGTGGGACTACTTCATATACACAAATTATTTTATACTCTTAAGTTAGTATCAAACATGAACATTAATAGCTTGGCATTTGCAAATTCTCAAATCCACTCCATGTCAATGGGAAACTGAGACCAAACGGTGCATGCTAGCAACGTAGAGCAGACCCAAATAACAACTGGCAAGTATATTATATATAATATACTGGCAAGTTAAGTTTTCCTCAAGCTTCTTTTGAGGTCACTCTGCAGACAGGCAGTTCAAAAAACATCTCCCCAAAGATTAACTGTTTCAGATAAATTTGGAAATGAATTGTGCATAATTTTCATGCAAAAGGATTGTCTGGAATTAATATTTTAATGTTCTCATTTTCTCAGTGAGACACATGTATTAAAAAAAGCCACCTCTCTTGTCATATTCCAAAGTGGATGTTTCTGTGAATGTAAAAAAGTTTAACATATAAGACTGAAAATTTAAATGTAATCATTTACTAAAACAAGCATTTCACATTTTTAGAACACTCACGAAAGAACACATTTGCAAGAACATAGTATTTTTCAAGTATTTAATACGCTGCTTACAAAATAATACAAGGAAACCCAGGTTTTTGCTAGATCGCTTATGTAAGAGAGTTATTTGGTAATGTACATACCTTTCATCTCTTACTGAATTTTACACTAAAAAGAAATATTTGTCTGTCTGTATCAGTGCAGAAACCAGACATTTTGAATTACTGTTTACAACATGGTTTTAAGTCTGTATGAACAGTTTTAACAAATGATCCTGTCTAGCGATTTCTCAAAAACATAATAGTTGAAATATTTATATCTTCTAAAAAGAGACTCCAAAAATATTTCCACGCCATGAAGCGAAAAGATTCCATAAAGAACTAAATTTCAGAATACAGAAGAAACCTAACAGTGTTTTCATGCCAGTTTATTGCTCGTAGCAATATGAGTATCCTCATGTAAATATATGTAAGCATGCAGATCTACACAGACTTGTATTTCAACACAATAGTTCACACTTACTATACAGAGTGCACCAGGTCATAGGTTAGGAAGCAATTCCTCCTTTCCCCTCCCCATTTTAAAGTATTTCTGTAGTATAAGAAAGATACTCCAGTGGAGTTCTGAGTTCTAAATTATTCTAAGTCTATTCCTTTTCATTCAGCTTGCGCTGCCTGCATGGTTAGAAGAGGCAGTGTGTATTTGACAGAAGGAAACACGGCTGTAGCCTTTCCAGAAAGCAGCTAAAAATCAGATTAAGTTATATAGGCCTGTCTGAACGTTTTGAGACATTTGTAGCTTCAGCCATCACAGAATAACTCTGAAACAACTAAATTTTAATCAACAGTGCTTCCAGCACTTTTCTAGAGGACGCATCCATAGCTAGGGATGAAGTATGAGACGTGGCAGCAGCCCCTGCAGTGACAGCGTAGCCAAGGGAGGGCTTCCACGCACAGTCAGAGAGGGTCCACAGATGCTGTTCTTCACTCCTGCTCCTGGCTGTGGTCCCAAAACTTCTCTTCTTACAATTTCTGACAATATGGCGGATAATACCTGAATCCTGTCTGCCATACTCTGCAACGGCGGATGCTGCTCCTGATTTCAGACTGTTTAAATTTGATAGCAGCAGAAACAAAAGCTATTTACCAGGATATATTTAGTAAGTGAAGGGTTATGGTGAGGTTTACATTTACAGTGCTTTTCTGTATATATTTTATTAATGCCTGACACGACAATTTCCAATTCAGTCCTGCCTTTTGTTATGAAAGCTTTCGTGTACACCATTAATCCTCGGTATATTTATCTGTACTAAGAGTGAGAATGATCAGCAGAAGAGCTTCAAAGGGACAGCAAGAAAAGGAAACAGCAAGAAAGATCTGCTCTTAAACCTCACACTATGTTTCTTAAACTCATCTTCTGTGGGGCAAACTATTTACAAGAACTTGGTTACTAAACTGCCATGTATTTTTACATATACAATCATTTCCGACAGCCATACCAAGACTTGAAATAGAGGAAGAATATGCATATGATTATTTATTACACCAAATTACTAGAAAGGCAGAACTGAGGCAAAGAGTTCAATGCTTTAAACAAAATCTGGGACAAACATACAAGCAAGGTTTGCCTGTCCAAAATTATTGTGGAATTACTTACTGCATTAGAAAATTTTATTTATTGGTAAATCCTTTGCGGAAGTGAAAAAGCATTCACTGGGAGGCTATTTCTATATAATACTTTTTAAAATAAAATGTGGAAAGCCAGAAAGCTAACAATGCTGTATGCCTCAAGTGGTTGCAAACATTTTCATATGGGTAGATATATCCTAAAATTATGCTTAGCTAAGCAATGTATGACATATATGCACTTAAATGGATATTATTTCATAAATGTAGCTTTCCAATTTATGACCAACCACGCTGCTTCAGTACTTACTGGACAATACGGACAAAAGTATCTTTCTCAGATATGCAACATTCAGCTAGGTTTTGTACCAGGATTAAGCTCTCAAAGCTTCACAGAATTCCTTCAGAGAATATTTCCCACCCACAGATGGGATACACAGCTTTTAGCATATCCTACCAACCATGCTGCATGAACGTCCCACAGATCACGTTCAGTAAATGACAGCAAGGTAGTAAATCTCTTTTCTCCTGGTCATTCATTATAACTTACTACAATGGTTATTCCAAAATGTGCAATTGTCTATTTTATGAAGGGTGCATCTAAACATGGTAAATAATGCAGAATATGTAAAATGCACTTTCCATCTTACTGATGATTCAGTGTGGTAATATAGTTTAAAAATAGTAATTTTTCATTTTTTCTGTATGCTGAAATAATTTCTAAGTGACATACCTTGACAAACAGAATGGTCCAAAATTGCCTGTGCAATATTCCAAGAAAAGATTTCCACTATCATACATAAGTATCATACCATTTTTTACAAGTATTTTTAAAAACTGTCTTTATGCACATCAATCTGGCAAGTGGAGACACCTAACTTGTAAGACAAAGCTTCAAAATAACAAGCAGCACAGAGCACAAGGTTAACACCAGTGGGATGAAAATACAGTGCTGTCATGTCAGTGCTGAAGGCCTCACATGCTGTATTTCCAGTAACACCCCTATTAAAAATAAAATCCCATATTATTGATTTTAGCATCAGTTTTAAGTTCCTCCACATTCAATGGGGCACACTCTCAGAGTGGACAAGATCCAACTAATTGTAGAGATCATTTAAAAGCTGCTTCAGTTTTAGCCTACAGGAGTCGGCTGGGATTTCTCATAGCTTGGGAAGAGAATTTGCGGTTGCAGAGCAAGAACACTAACACTATTGCTTGTGGAGAATGTCACAATATATAGCTTGTACATGTCCATTTCTCCATCTTTCTGTGTGTGGAGTATTGAGCTAAAAATCTTCTCTGAATCAAAAGGCCAAAAGTCACAAATGTTTATGTACTGGATCATCAAAAAGTGAATATCCAAACACTATCTTAATAATAAACGCCCTGAACAGGATCTCGAGGGAACCACATGAATCTATTTAAAAACGTTCAGAAGAAACACAAACATGATAGTACATGTAAAGTACATTTGCAAATTCTAAAGAAAAATAAAAAACAATTTCCTTTCAGAAAATTATCTTGTCTAGCTACAATTCCCACAGGGTAAGTCCTATCTCACAGAATGTTTACCTTCTAATGAGGTCACTATTAAAAACCCAAGTGAGATGAACAGAGCAATGACCCATAAGTTAACTCTACACCCAAAGCTAGCGCTGAGCCTTACTCAAGAAAATACTTTGCAAGAGGCTGGGATGCTTTGAAAGCCAAAAATTATTCTAGCATGAATTGTGATCCATTAGAATTACTTAATCTGCTATCACAAGCAATTCTGCTCTGCCCTCGTAAAAGCTACTACTGTTTTTCATCTGCAGAAATGAAGTCCTAAGAGTCCTCATTAGAAACATGTCCACTCAATAAGAAGAATCCATTTTAATATTGTTTGATATGACATAGCAAACATTTTAATCAGCAGTGTGCCACTGCAGCAACAAAAGCAAATGGGATTCTGGGCTGCATCCACAGGGGCATTACAGAGAGAGACCCATGATCATCCCACTGTACCCAGTGCTTGTCATGCCACACCTGAAGTCTGTGCCCACGTCTGGCTCCCATGATTCAAGAAAAACGTGGACAGACTAGGGAATGTCCAAAGGAGGCCCACAAAGATGGTCAAAGGGCTGGAGACCCTGCCCTATCAGAAAAGACTGAAGGAGTTAGGTCTTCTTTCCCTGAGGAAAAGAAAGGTGAGGGGGGACCTCATCACAGCACACCAGTACTTATAGGATGGCTACAAAGAGGATGGAGGGGGTCTCTTCACAAGGAGCCAAGAGGCAACAAGTACAAGTTGCACTAGGACAGGTTTAATCCCAACATAGGAAAGAAATATTTTACGGTGAGATCAATCACTAGAACAGCCTCCCATGGATGTGGTAGAGTCCCCATCACTGGAGGTTTTCAAGAAGCCATCAGACAGGATGCTAGATAATCTCATGTAGGCTCCCTTTCCCATATGTTGGACCAGATGATCTTTTCAAGGTCCCCCCCAACCTGGCCTGGAATCAGCTACGATTCTATAATATATTGGGTCGAAGTGATTTTTTTCTTTTAATATTATCTTTTAATACTATAAAGTAGTCTACTCCATGCATTAATTAAAAAAACACCCTCCAAATGAAATACGCAGGTCTGCTCTCATTAATACATAATCTCATTTGCAGCTCAGTGGATTCCAAGTGATATATTAGCTTATTACACTGCCTTTCTATTTGTTATTTAAAAGATTTTTAAACACTCCCTCCTCTAAAATTATGTTAACATACAAATTATAAACTTTGCCCTTTGTATATCTTACCATGCTTCCTTACACTGAAGAAGCCCAGCTGTTGAACACCAATTATAATACTTTCTATTGCAAATTGCATCTCAAGTTAGCCTATGCAACCTGAGTTCATTATCATATCATAAAACAGTGTTACCAAGATTCTTTCCAATCCATGACTAAAAGCATACAGAAGCCTGACAATCTCAGAAGCACATACTGACTAAATTTTAGTTCTTAATTAGGTTGTTGGTCTGGTAAAGGAAAATAAAGGAGAATCAGCTTTCCATTAAGTCTCAATTGCTTTTGTTTTTAATAGGTTCATTCTCCATTCATAATCTAACTTCTACTATTAAGATTTGCAACAAATTAAGATTTGCTTGCCTATGGTAGCAGATTACTTGGGATGACATATGGACCACAACACATACATAATGGGTATAAAAATAGTATTTTACAGCTACTCTACATTCAGAGGGAAAAAACCATACATTTTGAATGATAGTGTGAATTCTAAAACAGGGAAGACATTTATTGTTTTGCTGCAATATTATTCATACTTTAAAACCAAAAATTAAAAAATAATAAGACATTTTTCTACAAATTCAACATTTTAGAATAATTATATCTGAAGACTTATTAGCCTTCTCCAATATAGTAAAAACTATGCAGAAATTTGAGAATAATCATTATATTGGTATAAATTGAATATTCTAATATCCACTCACAACCTTCTGAAAATTTTCCTAACAGTTTACAATAAAAGGGATTAAAAATAGTTATTGTAATATTTCATTCTTTCAGTTCCATTTTAAGATTCTATCCAATGGAAATACACACTTACAGTAACAGTATGTAAATGAACAACATGTTTTATGAATATGGCCTTCAACAATCAGAGAAAAAGCATAAAAACACAACGGTATAGCCAGACAGTGCAAATTAAATTATTCAGGTCCAAACCAGTTTATTTACAAGTCAAATACACAGTTACCTGCCAGTCAGAAAACAAAAGAATTCAATAAAAGTGAATGATGGTCACAGTGAGTACACAACACTGAAAAGCCCAATGCGTTAATGTTTACAGGATCCTAGTCAGCTGCAGACAGTTTACTGTTCTTTTAACTAATATAGGGATTTTATGATACAAGGTATTTTACAGATATATAATTCAAATGACCTCAGCATTCTCATTAAGAAGTACATTTGTACCATAAGCATTGAAATACCACAATCCACAAGCCCTTTGAAGATTGCTTTGATAACTTCCCCTTCCCAAAGGAGCTCATTACTCTCCTCAGCAAAACACAAGTCTTGATATACCCACATCCCTATGGCATTTTCCTTTATAGTTTCAATTTCAGAGACTAAATCTTACAGGTTTCCAATTAATCTATGAGTAAGCACAGAGAAAATAAAAGTATATCCATTAAAATATAAAATGACATATCTGTGTTTGACTGAAAAACAGGTAATTATGTATTGCTTACCAAGTCCCAAAAGGTCAATAGTGGGTTCTGATGACTTTTTTGGACTTGCTTTAGCTTCTGATTGCTGATCCTCTTTCTTCTGTAGCTTTAAAAGAAAAAAAAAAACAAAAAAACCCAACAAACAGAAGTAACTTTTCTGAAAAAGATACAGTGCTTAAAAAAATCTCATTAAAGACGCTGTTTCAGTGCCAGAAGTATATATTTGTTTATTGTAATGAGTAAGTTGTCATGAAATAAGTTGCTATTATGGTCATAAAGGACATGGCACATGACTGTAAAAATTATCCTTACACCTTCACTGGTATGTAATAAATTTTTAAATAAATCTAACTTCCAGGATAGGTTAACTGATTTCCTAAGCTGAACCACTGCATGTTATGCACTAGGCAAAAAGCTGTCTATAATTTGATTTACCACCTAATTTCAGCATCCAAACTATACAGTTCTGCAGCATTAAAGAGAAAAAAAAATTAAGTTTTTAAAAGTTTAAATTTAAAAATTAGAAGCAGCCTTCCCAAAAAGAGCACCTAGGGAACACGCAGACTTTATAGATGCTAAGCACCAATGGACACAATCCATGTTCATGGTCATTTCCTTTGTAAACCTGAAGGCAAATAACAGCATTCTTCTCCTTTGGAAAAGGGAGCTCTTAGGCTCTTCTTGCCCTGACACTTCAAAACATAAGATGGTATTGACATGAAATTTGATAATAAAAATGACTTAATAAATCTTTTCATAGTTTTTCTCATACCAAGATCAAGCTGATCACCTAAATCCACCAAAACATCAATTTTAAAAATTAATACAAACTGGTTTATAGTAGTGACATGACAAATGCATTCCCTTGCATGCATTTAATATGCATTTACTCCATATGTATCACAAAACCACGAAGTGGATGAGTCGCTCAGCAAGTACAGCCTTTACCCATCACAGATTATGGAGTAACGCTGGTAGAGCTGGGCACTGGGCTCACACCAACACAACCTGCCTCACTCCCACCCTTACTGCCCCCGTAACAGCTTTGGCAGAGCCACTGAGTATCCTGGGGTTCCTGAAGTCGTTAAAGCTTAGTATTTAGTATTAGGGAACTTTATAGTTCAACAGATGAGTAAAAAGTTATCTTTACTTTGGTAATCCTTTGCTTTCCTCTCTGCAAACTGGGGGTGAAGAGTAATAAGTTTGGTGTTTGTAAACAGCAGTGAGGAGACTCAAGAGTATTGAAAGATGGTCCAAGCAAAGAGCAGAAGCCTGTTGTACTACTGACACTCCTTGTGGGGAGCTAGCCCCCACTGAAAGCCTCCAGGGAAGAGCTGCAACCAACTGAACTCTATTTCTGCAGCTACAGAGAAGTTGCATCTTCACACTCAAACCGATCCTTGCTAATCTCTCAGAGAAATACTTGCTTCCTCTCACCAAAAGCCCTCATGTTGACTTTACATACCTTGTGCAAGACCAAAATTGTTTGGGAAACTGCCTGCTGGAAAAAATTCCATGGATTCCCTGATTCTATATTGTATTACAACTTTCATCTTTGAGTATGTGGATCTGAAGAACAGCACGGCGATTTCAAATGCAACTCAATATTGCGACTTACATTTGGTATGACAAAACAGTATGTTTTTTGAAAGTAAATTTTTGCATATCAATAATTTTTTGAAAGTTTTCTACAACTGACCATACCTCAGTAAATATGCCATAAAACTTAAATTATTATTATGAACATCAATCAGAATTAACAGTGAGTATTTCAGAACAGAATTTATGATAAAAATTTGCATGTTTGGTTCTCCTCCAACACTGTAAGGAACACCATGGGTCACAGAAGCTGAGAAAAGAAACATTTCTGACACGTTGCTGGATTTTATCAAACTGACTTTTTTTTTTTTGCTTATACAGCTTAACAATTCTGAATATAGAAGAACAAATTACTTAAACTGAAAAGCAAAACTGTTAGAATTATATTAAATGTGCAAATTTTCATTACTCTAGATGAGATTTATGATAGCTACCTAAAAGCACAAGTTTGAAACAAATTAACACTTGACAGGATTGGTTTAAATGCAAACTTTTCACAGAAACCAAAACTTTTGCATATATTAGTAAGAACTAAACACATAGAGTTCAAATAGCACTCTTATTTAGTCCGTATTACTGCAGCAAATTAATCTCATTACCTCAACTAAAAATTTAAAAATACAGTAGGAATAATCTACTTGGGTCATCTGCTTTGTCAAATGAACATTTTCAATAATTATTAAATGCGTATTTCTGTTTCATCACTCTCTAAATAAGAAAGGCAATGAAGATAAAAGGCATAAAAATAAGAATTTCTGTAAAAATAAGATCTTTTAAGATACCCTTTTCCAGTATCATTACTAAATCAGCAGTTCCCATTTTGCTTCCATGCCAGTACATAAACTAATAGGCTTTAAGGTTACTTCATACTTAGTTACTTTAAGAAAGACTGCAAAATAATTTTCAGGCTTGTTAGTAGAGGAAATATTTCTAGACATTAGTACTGCATTTGTTTCCTTGATGGAGATTTTTGCCTTAATGCACTAGTCCTGTCCTTTACAGCTATACAGTTTTCACAAACACACACACCTTCAGTCTGAAAGGTGAAAAAAAGCTTTTGTTAGTCACCTAATAATTTGCCAACAATCCATCTGTCCAATTGTGGTCACACAAAGCAATACTCAGCAGCTATGTGGAACAAAAAAACCCTTATTCTTATCCTTAATTTTACCTGCTATGCTATGTTATTCCCCCCGTTCTCTCAGCTAACAAACACTACTCACTGGAATTTCCTATCTGAGAGTTCAAACAATTTTAAAATTCAGTATGCCTTCATTTTTGGTTAAGGTGTTGCATGCCACATGTGAGGGCTTTTGTGCAAATTCAGAGGAACACTTGTTTGGTGCTTAAGGTCTGTATTGATCCAGGGATGGCCAGGGACTCCTCTAAAGTCACCTACACTTAGGCATAAATTAAGTAAGGTTGGCCCTAATGGGATGAGTTAGAACAAGAAACTTGCATGCACACAATTAGTCTTGATTTACGAACACCTAAGTAACACCCCTTTACCCATTTCTTAAGACAGTCTTGTTCTTTGGCCCCATGGATCTTAGGCTACCTGAGGGTACTGTGGTCCACTTGAAGCAGGTACAAGGAAAAGCAATGCCTTACTTAAGCTTTCTGTAGTAGAGGATGATGCCGTATTTCTGGGGCTGGGTCCCTTCCTGCCTATGTAATTCTGGCATAAACAAGGTGTTGAAACTTTCAGAAAAGAACAAAAGCAGAAGTCACACTGGAGCCACTTGAAAATCTTATTTCAAATCATAAAGAGAAATGTGATGTTTAATGTCTTTGTGCCAGTTTTGCTCCAACAGGACTCATACACGACCAATCTTTATGTAGAGAGTGGTCTTTTGAGATGCTAAAGCTAAATACTGCACACAGAAGTGTTTAACAGGCACAACATAACAACCCAGTGACAATTCCTAAACATAATATTTAATTTAGTATTTTGCGTTATCTAAAAATTACTGCATTTTGTAGCGGTGCAATAGAGCATCACAAATACTCGGGAATCCTGCTGCACTAAGATTCATCTCAGTTTCTACTCGTAGTCTGCTTGACTCTCACAGCAATTAAGTATTGACACCAGTATTAAACAAACTAGTCTTTGTCGACTCCTTTAGGAAAAGGCTGCATAAAAACAGGAGACTAAGCAGCATTAAATAAATAAAAAAATAGCATTAAAAATCTGCCATTTAAAAGCCAAGTGGAAGGAAACAGGTACATAATTTTGTGTATTTATTTTCAAGTGGAGCCTTCAAGGTTACTGGAGGTACCGTTTTTTTACAACATTCAAGGTTGGCTTAGCAACACACGTGGTTTTATTAAGCAAAGTACATGATTATAGCAATTCCTAGATATATTTACTTCAGGTCATATAATAACAGCTTCTCATTCAAAAATCACCTTTATGGTAATAGTACATTGTTCTGAACCACTGTCCTCACAAACAGCAGAGCATCAAAACATCTTTCATACACAGGCCTTACATTTTCTTTTTTCACAGTTGTCACCAACGGCCACTCCACTGTACTTGAAGGTTGTTCTCACTTTGGATTATCTATTGAAACCAAGCAATGCCCTCTGCCTTAAACTATCCTGAGATTACTGAAAGTAGTTTATTTGCAAATATCAGTGAATTAAACTGAGGCCCCGTTATGGTTTGAGAAAACCCAGAACAATCTATTGTCATTTAGACAATCTATCACCTGATGACCCCTCCCCACCTGGAAAGGGGAATCGGGGAACACAAAGAAACACAAGGGTTGAAATATAAATAGATTTAATAGACTAAGACTAAATAATTAACAATAATAATAAAGAACCAGTATTAATCCCAATACTGATATAAGATATACAAGAATTATACTAAGCCAATTCTATCAGCAGGAAGCTGTGCACAGCAAATGTTGGACACTGTGAGCACAACAGCTTCAGGAGGAAGGGAAGGGCTCAGGGGTCCGGCACCGGGACAAGGAGTTGCAAGGCCTGGACATTTGACCCAGGCTGGCCAACAGGACTATTTCATACCAGGAACATCACATTCAATATAAATTAGTAAAGTTTGCTGTGTAGCTCTCTCCCCCTTGATGGCGGCGGGTCCAGACAACTCCTTGCCCCGGTGCCCCCGCAGTGTCCGACATTTGGTTGTCCCATCAACCCTTGTGTTTCTTTGTGTTCCCCAATTCCCCTTTCCGGGTGGGGAGGGTTCATCAGGTGATAGAATAATTGTCTAAATGACAATAGATTGTTACAGGTTTTTTCAAACCGTAACAGGACCCAACAAGCTGCAGGCCAAGGGAGATGATCCTTCCCCTCTACTCAGCACTGGTGCCTGCAGTGCTGTGCTCCATTTCTGGGCCTCCCAGCAGAAGAGAAATGTAGACATACTGGAGCAAGTCCAGTGACAGGCCACAGAGATGATTAAGGGACTTGGGCATGTCTCGTATGGGCTGAGAGATCCGATACCATTCAGCCTAGAGGAAGGAAGGCTGAGGAGGGTTGCACCCATGTACACAGGTATTTGAAAGCAGGTGTGCAGAAGCTGGAGCCAGGCTCTTTCCAGCGGTGCACAGTGACAGGACCAGAGGCAGTGGGCACAAACAAACACAGGAGACTCCATCTAGACAGCAGGAAACACTTTTACACTGTGAGGGTGACTAAGCACTGGCAGAGGTTGCCTAGAGGTATTAAAAAGCTCTCTGCATCCAGGCCTGGCAATCTGTGCTCTGTGATACCTGCTTGAGCAGGGAGCAGGACACGATGGCCTCCAGAGTTCCCTTCCAACCTCAACCAGCCTGCAATTCTGTGATTCTTTCAAGTGACAGAGTGAGCAGAATTGTCAGCTATTTTATTCACTCTTGGCAGATGTTTCTGTTGAAGCTGAAGGCCTTTCATGCTTTCAGGTACCCTAACTAATAATTCTTAATTTTCCCAGTGGGAGGGGCCAAAAGCAATCTTCTCTGGACTACTGTGACTTCTCAGGGGCTCATCCATCTTTGCTGGTGTGATGCCTAATGCATAGAGACACTGTTTCAGGATTGGTTTTGTAGCAACAAGCCCTTTCCTTTATGAGTAATAATTGCTTTTTACTGGATTTTGCCTCACCTGTATCTACATAGCCTGTTCCTGAGGCACTCCCCTCAGAGATCTTTTACTAGCAGCTCCTCAGATTGCTTCAGTAATTAAGTGCAAGTATGTTCTGCAGGAATATTATGCAATATTCATACTCCATATTTAATAAAAGGAACCTGGGAAAAAATAATCCAGTTCTACTGCAGGGGAGGTAACAGTTGCTGTGAGGATGCCCTGAGAGGCACGCCGTGCTGAGAGTATGGAGAGGTGAGTACTTAACAGGAGTCGGGAAAGAATGGACTAAGGTAAAGAGTCACTTTTTCTTCTACAGTCTGATTGGAATTTCTACTTTTATTGTTCTGAAAAAACTATATGATACATAGGAGGCTAAGACAAATGCTACTCCTTCATAAAATATCTCAATATTGACTTAATATTTAGAAGGTAGACTAATTGTCACAACACTAGATAATCACACAGACAACATTTTCCTAAGACCTGTATTGACTGCGTATTATTAAAAGTATATAAGACAAACACATGTGCACTAAAAATTGATAAAGTTGCTGTCGTGAAAACAATTCCCTCTAAGTTTCTGCTCTGATTCAATTCTCTATTTAGTACCCAGCGATGACTGACTGCCAATTTTATGCCCAAATCAAGCTACATCTAAATCTTGATTGCTGTACATCTATAATACCATTAAAATGTACTATGACAACACAGCACTAAAGCCTTACCCAGAAGTAGCCCTTAGGTAATGAGACAAAACACTTTTCAGTATCAACACAGCAGATATTTAAAAAATAGTTAGGAACTTCCCATAACTTTACATCTAACATAGGAACAGTTGAAGAATTATGTCTACAGATAAGATGACTCATTTCTCTTGCATTTAAATAAAATGGTAATATAGAAATGAGTATTTGGATGTTCATTTAATTTCCACACACTTTCACTAGAAATCAGTTGGCTTAAAATCTGTGGATACAACTATATATGCTGGCAATCTGCATCTATCTCCACACTGCAACTTGGCTAGCTTTAATGTTTTGTGCTAAGAAACCATCACAAACAAAATTCAAAAGCAGACAAGTGGGGAGAAGATCAGGCCACCTGTAATTTATTACAATTTTAAAGCAAGCAAGTGCATAGGCCTGCTTAATAATATTATGTAATGTAATTTTCTTAGATTCACACTCATCTGATGCCTTCATTAGTGGAAGCCACACCAGCCAGTATCCTTGTAATTCATCGAGACACTGGCTATGATTTAATCAAGCTTGCTCATTTTTCTGTGAATCAATTTCTAGGATTCTGAAGTATTTTCCTGTTCATCAAGTTTTAGTGGAAAAATTACAAAAATTTGTACGAGAGTTTTGCGCTTTATTTTGCTCAAATCCTTGACTACATCCTGACAAGATCAAAAGAACATAATAGTAGAAAACTTCCTAATTTACCTGAAATGAGAAAGTTTTCTATTCCATCATGAAAGAGTAACTCATAATTCAACAACCTACATTTAATGTTGCATTGCTGCTTCTCCCCCAGTATTCTGTCTTTACTCATTTTTGCAACGAAAAGGCTATCTGAGGTTTAATTCGAAAAATAGGGTAAAAACACTAGTTTAGGCCAGGGAAAAAAAAAAAATTATTTGTCCCTACTAGGTCTCACTTTAAAAAACAAAGCTCAGTTTTCTACAAACCAGTATTACCTTTCATTGAACTCTTATAATGCATTGCTCCCAAAATGTCACAAATAACACCAATTCTAGTTCTATCCAATTTATGTTAAGCACCTTTCTTGAGTTAGTTGAAACCAAATAAACCACCAAGTAACATTGTTAACTACTCTATTCACATATCAAGTTCTAGCCTTGACTTTAGAGATTTGTTTCCCTGATATGATACTCTAGACCAAATTTTCTAGTCAATAAGGACATTTCGTTGACAAGGACAAGAGAACTGAAATCTATTTTACAGCATATATTTTGCAAACCAATTGCCTGTGTGGGTCTGGCTGGGAAGGAGTCACCTTTCTTCATGACAGCCAGTATGGTGCTATGTTTTCAATTTGCGGCTAAGCCAGTGTTGGTGACACAGCAGTCTTTGGCTGTTGCCTGAGCAGTGCTCGCACAGCATCAAGGCTGATTCTCTTTTCCCAGGCTCTGCCCCTGCAGTGGGTAGGCTGGGGCTGAGTAAGAAGTTGGGAGGGCATGCAGCCAGGGCAGCTGACCTCAACTGACTGAAGGGATGTTCCATACCATATGACATTATGCCTTCTGATCTCATCCCATCAACACGTGCAATACTGACATCATACTTTTGATAACCCCATCATTTTAGTTTTGCTAGTTTTATGCAATCATATTTCTAGCAGCCTTTGTTTTGCTAGTTAAAACAAGTCACCTCTAAGCCCCTCTTGCTTAATAAACTCAAGGAGTACACACACACAGAGCAATAATTCTCAATTGTTGGGCCATTTTCTTCACAACCATCTTCTCCTTCCTTTCTCTAGCGTTCTACAGACTTTGCCAAGCAGATACAGGAGCACATTAGTCAAGTGAATCAACCTATTTATGGAACTTGCCTTACAAATCATAGTGATTCACAAATTCTGTTTCCTCATTGAAGCTTAGCGTATGCAAGCCTCAATACCCTGCATTTGAGCTTTATAGTTTTGCAGTAGACTCACCCAAAGGTAAACTCCCACTCCCTGGAATGGGCAGCTATATATTCTTGCAAGAGACCTAGACAGCAAGTTTGCAGGAGATGTGACTGTGAAGAACATTAAGTAACACCTGAAGCCCAAGTTGCATACTGTAGGAATTCCAATGTCTCAGGCAGGCACTTAATTAGATTTTGTTCAGCCAGTTGTTTTTGGAGATAAACACTACAGGAGTAATTCATTCTTGCCTCAGAGAAAAGAAAAATAATGAAAACATTGCCAAGTCAATTCTCCTCTTTCCTCTGTACAAAGATGTCCTGGTTTGAGGTAAAACAGAACTAATTTTCTGTTCAGTAATTCTACTTTTTTGGCTGGGCCTCTTCTAACTAACTAGACTCTGAAATTAACACCATATTGTTCAGAAACTGTTCACTCTCACAGTGATAAGACCTGATTATACCAAGGAATGGTGTGCAGAGAGGCCCTTGCTTATACTAATTGCTATAACAACCAAGGTCAGGCAAATTTGTTATTTGCCCCGTTGGAGGGTTGGAAGCGGAAGAGCGTAGAGGGGTCCCACCTGTAGGGAGGAGCGGACAGGACAGGTGACCCAAAACTGACCAACAGGGTATTCCATCCCATCTGCATCATGCTCAGTATAAAAGCTGAGGGATCAAAGGGTCAACTCTCTTCCTTCAATGGCCAACGTCCGAGGAGGACACCCTGTCTGTTTGTCTGCCTTTGATCCTGATCCAAGCATTCCTGACTCCAGATCCGGAATCTGGCTCCTGTCTATCCCCGAGTCCAGCCTGGGACTCTCCCCTGCGCCTGCTGGTGATGGGATCATCATCCTGGGAGCTTGATACAGTTTTGTACATACTGTATACTTTTTTTATATATATATTTCTTTTTCTTTTTTTCCTTTTCTTCTTCTTAATTATTTATATTTTCATTAAAGTAGTTTAATCTTTTTCTAAACTCAATTTTTTTTTCCCCCTCTTCCTCTCCTCTCTTTTCCTTAGTGGGGGGGGAGGGAGGGGCCATCTGTCCTTCCGGTTGGTCAATTCAGTCAAAACCATGACAAAAGATTACAGTACAGCACATACGAAGTTGTCCAAGGGATATGGTTACCTTGTGAGGAACACAAAAAGGAGGGTCATTACCACCCTGACTGACAATCACACATGCCTATTAAATTCACATATAGAACATGATACATTGAGATCTGTTGCTGGTGTTACCCATGCTTCTTTTCTGTGAAACAACAGCTTGTCCTCTCTTGACTCTCAGCACTGTTCCCATAAGCATGTTGGGCTACCAAGTGTAGAAGAAGATGGGTAGGAGACAAGAGGGAAGCGGAAACTTTTATGCCAGTTTGCATGGCTGGTGGAACAGACAAGTTTGTGAGGTCTTAGACTTTGACGGAGAAAAAAAACAGTAATGTTCAGATCTACCAGCAACTACATTGCTCTTCAGTTATCCCCATTCTCTTTTTAAAATTATTACTGTAACAAAATAGGAAATCAATCCAAGCTTGTGAAATGATTAAAGACACTGTAATCCTTTCAGAACATTTTTCAGTATGACCATAGACTCCAGAGACTGTGGTCTGTCTGAACTCTGTGTTTTCAGGCTACTCTTCTGCACATTCCTGTTCACCAGATTACTCTCCTCTGACAGAGCACATTTTGCTCTAGAATTGACAACGGTGACACGAGTTCTTTGGTAGCAGCTGGCTCAGAAGTACTAGCACACAGTGAAAACACTGTGGTTATTTTTCATTGTAAATGAGTGACTTTGGGGAAAAAAACAAGAATAATGTTAGGTAATTCAAGTTTCCATTTTCTGCTTCTGTAACCTCAAACCAATTATCTTCATATTTACAAACTTTGAAGGTTTAATAGTTCTGAAAGACATATGACACCCAATAGAAATCTAAACCCCTCAAAACACCTTAAAAACAAGTTCAACTTTTGCTGAATTCACTACTACAAGGCATTAATGTAAATAATGCAGCAGGTTTCAACATCCACATATCTATCCTACTTGGAAGCAAGATACCAGTCACCATCAAAAATCTGATCCCTCAGCTGTCCAATCCAGTTATCTGCTCCTATTTTCATACTTTAATATTACGCACAAAAAATACTTGACATTTTCCTCAATTTTTTACTTCAATGCAAAATTCTTATGACTCTAGAATTCAGTCTGTTTCATACACATCTGGCTACCTATGCATTTCTAATTTCTATACCCTACCTTAACTACAAGAAGCTTTATGAAAGCAGGAGTTCCATCATATAATTTAGCAAAAATCACTTCTAAGCTACATAAAAGCAGCTTGCAGTTTACTCACTAGAGCTCAAGATGCTTCTATTACTGAACAAAAATCTTCCTTTGCTGGTTAGATAGGAATTGTATGTCTTGTACATAAAGTAATTGGATTCCTTCCCTCTTCATTACCTATTTGCAAGAAAACTCGCAAGACACCATAAACTTTTGAGAATTCCTATATGAGAAAATAATGTTAGTAATTTACTGTAAGCTTGCAATTGGCTTGTAGATATGATTTTTCCTGACAGCTCATATACTTCTACTATATGTGTTAGTTTAGTTTGTATCTATTTAAAGCATTACTCACCTGGATATCTTCGAATTTTTAAAGAATGTTTTTACAAATTTTGGACCTGACATGTCAGTAAAAACTAATCCTTTCATAATATTGAATTTAAATCACTTTAAAGACAAGGCATGTCGTTCTGTTTACCCCACTATATGATACTAGCCTTTTTTTTCAGACTTGTAACTAAACGTTTATTATTATTCTGATTTATTAGGAAGAAACCTAATAAATCAGAATAACTCTTCAAAATTTAGCACACTTTTAGCAAGTGGTGAACTTGTATTTTGCCTAACTAGCAAAAAAGTCAGAAAACAAGTACACTATCTTGAATCATAAGATGTACTACAATCATTATGAAGTTGTACAGAATATAGTGACTCTGCAAACTGATACATTTCTAATCAAAAGAAAAAAACCTGCATGTCAACCAAAAAAAAAAGCTGCCACTCTTATTTATAAAACTAGAATTACCTCAAAGAAACAGCTAAACTAAGGGGAAAATGTAAGTTTTAAATATTTAAGAGTGTACTGTGATTATTCCAATGAATCACTCTGACACTGAACTACTCACGCTGATGTAGGTGAGCTAATTTAAGGCATGTGTACCAAGCAAACCAACAAAACTGAATTGCCTCTTTTTTTTTTTTTTTCTTTCTTTTTTGTAAACTAGGATTCTGTACACAAGAAGGTCATTCAGTTGAAACACATTCCTGAAGGAAAACATTTTTAAGTAATGCACAACTCCACTTTAAAAACCTGGGTATATGGATTTCATTAGATTTTCCCAGTTAGGGCAAGGCACTCGCACAAGATTATGTAAAATGTGTTACATCTTCAGTCATTCGAATTAAAAACTTCATGGCAGAACTAACAGACAGTGGCACCATAATCTTATTCCATTAATAGGATTTTATCTAGGTCTTGGCTAATATGCTAATAATATCTACAGAAAGTGGATTAAGATTACTCCTTTTTTATTACTTATTGATCACCCAGTACTACCACCTTAGTTTAACTGAATTTAAAATGTTAGCTAAGATCTCATTTACTCAATGTACTCAAAGAAGGCTTAAAACCTTTCACGTATCGTACTTAGCTGAATCAATTTAGCTCCTTTCTAATGCGTCAGACATTCTCAGAGGCCCTTTTACCTTGTTCAAGACAAGGTATGCAACTGTAGAAGCATAATTTCCTAAAATGAAGTTGTCTTTATACTTACTGCTGAGACTATGGCAGAATATCAAAGATTAAATTTTTTTAAAGTATACATAGTATCAAACATATTTGAAATACCAGTTGTATGCATCCATTTTCAAACATTATGTTTTTAAAGCTGACAAGTTCAGAATAGGATCTGAAAAAGAGAGCAAGCTCTTTCAGCCAAGTTTGGCACTTGAACAAAAGTGTTAAAAAATCGCAAGATGAATTCTAGGTAACAGTCACAACAAGAAGTAGGAACATAAAGCTGAGCTGGAGATGGCAAGACTGCAGAGAAGGACAGGCATAGTCTGAGTGCAGAGGATTCTGGAGCCAAGGATTTGAGCAGGGTTTGCTGCACGTCGAAATCTCTGAAATTACTGCATTTGAGCCTAGAAGCAAGGACAAAAAAGGCAGGGGGAAAGCCGTTTATCAACCCTTTTCCTATTTTGTATTATCTTGTCATGGAACTTGATTTGGATAAAACTCAAGCATTGTACTTTTAATCCAATAAAACCCATTTTTTAAATGTTTTAGAAGAAATCATTATGAAATAGAAGATCTAGGCAGATCTTAAAGCTGTAGCTGATCCAGTGTCCCATTACAGCATCTATAAATCCAATTAGGGTCGAATCATTCCAATGCATCTCAGTCTGCAAGCTGTGAATTGCAATAAACTTGGTATGTATTTTTACAAGCTGTTTTAAATACATCTTCAGTTTTAGAACCGCATATTATGGTTATATGAACTCAGCTTACATATTTCTAACTCCATTTCTATTGAGCTAATTAGCTTGGGCAAGGCTGCAATAATGCAGCTATATTAGTTCCAGTTGCTCATTAAACAGTTTTCTTTTAGAATTTTCCTTCTAAAAAACCTTTGGAGTCATACATAATATAACATCAGTGTACCCAATTCAGAACTAAGGGGTATATATTTGTAATTCCTTCTTCATAGGGCTCCAAACAAGAATGAGCTATTTCAGGCACAGTAACTGACTGAGCTCACAGTGAAAAAACAATCCAATACAAGCATTGTTTTCCATCCCTATTCACGAAGGGATGTGTTTGCATTCTCTTCCTTGACTATAATAATAGTGCTTTTTCGCTGAAAAATGCTTTTTACATGAAAGAAGTTCACCCAATATCAAGACCCTACACCCTTAGCCAGTCACCAGCTCGGATCTTGGATCTTTCCAGATGCTGATACCCTACTCACTAGCTAGTCCAGCATGAATTTTGCTAACAGTTGCACATGTGTGTGAGGACAATACAGGTGTCTCCAGTAGCCAGTCTTAGACATGCTGCTTTGCAATAGTTGGCTTCTAGATGGCAGTGTCTCCAGTTGCTGACCCTTATGTTCCTCGAACCTGCCGTCTCTTTCTAGTGGTTGACACCAACCTCTTCTTCTTGTCTGGTAGTCCAACTTGAAGTTCACTATTTTTTACACACACACGCAGAAGAGACAACACACTCACACATAGTACGGTTGCAAATAGAATTTGGCAACAATATAGGAGAGCCTGCAGTAATCAAGTGCAGGGCTCAGGCAAGCATACTGCCCACGAACGTGCATGTGTGTGACTGGCCCGTTCTATCCCTGTCCTCCCTGCTTCCTTGGGGCTGTCCCACCCCAATCCACCTTGATTTCTCCATTTCCCTGCTTTTGGTCTGTCACCTAAACATCCCAGAATAAGCTTCATACAATATTATCTGCCCTATCCCAAAATTCTTTTTTCTCTATGCATCCCATAATAAATCCTATAGCCTAGTACGCAATCACCCCTGGCTTGCCTGGGTTCCTGGACTCTTTTCTGGGTGGGTCTCTTTGCTTGGTGGGGGGGTCTTTCCTTGACCCACCTCACCACTCTCCTTTGATGGACCTAGGAGAAGCAGATCACTGCGCTCTATTTTGATTTGTTAGATTACTCCTATTCTCCTCTCTATCACTGTTCCTCTGATTTTTGCTGTCTTTATGTTTTAGTCACATAACCTAACAGCGTCACACTGAATATTGTCTCATATAAACCACCTCTGAATAAGAAATTTTCGTACTGGAGTTGTTTCTTGTGTTGGACTGATGCCATAATGACAGAAAAGATGCCAGTACAGGGTAAGCAGTACGATATAAACACTTCACAATATCTCAGTATACTATGTCTATAGAGATGCATTTAAAAAAAGCCTCTCAATCAGCCTCATGGGAATTCACTCCTGTGGCTGACAGCTAATCAGACTGAAATAACCCCACAGGTTAATTCTTCTTACTTCTCTATCAGCTTATTGTTTCTTTTTTGCTGCTATAGAAGGACTTTATCATCCTCATTTACAAATACATCATTCTGTTTCACAAATGCAGAACTTAGAGGGAGAAATGTTTTATACAACTTATGCATCTTTTACTTATGACTTGTTCATGTAGACATGACCAAGTACTTATCACTTAAAACCATTAGCTGTGTTAGTTTCTCCTGCCAGTCAGGTTTTTTCCCACGGTTTTATTCTCATTTCAACGTTAACCACTTTGAAACAATTACTTTAGAAGCTAATTAATTTTAACTGAATTAATTTTAGAAGCTAATTAATTTTAAGCAATACCAGAATGGACTTCCTTTTACTTGAGTAAACTCTATTTTCTTTGTCTTCCCTCTCCGTATCATTGTAATCTTCAGCACCAACTATCGAGAAACATTCTAACACAATCCAGTCTAGCAGTCTACATCTCAACTGGAGATGAGTCAAACTGCTTTCTACTTTTATTCCTCCAGTTTAAATAATGTAAACTTATATGAAATTTCTAGATATTCCAAAAATGAATATTTAAATCATCCTTACTAAATGTAAGGACTGCTAAAACTGTTTAGATTCACAGCTTCAAAGCTTCTGAAGTTTTACAACTGACCCTTCAAAATGGTATTACAAGAGCTCTGACCTGCTTGTTCAAGCACCCCTTTCAACATTAATACTGAAATTCAACCAAACATTCTTTTTCACCACTAAAATAGTCTATGTTTAAACAAAGGAAAAAGATATAAATATATCTACTTACAGTGTAAGCTGAGGATTAAGTATATAAAACAAACAAACAAAAAATCTGTAGGTTATCTTGAGCAGAAGCTACCCATGTCACTACACAGTGTAAAATACACTATGTGTCTAGTAGACAAGCCTGCAATACCTTACTCTGACATGAAGTACAATACCCAAGTTGAGAGAGACCGTACTTAGTGAGCAGAGAGCTGGGACACATTTATTTTTCAACAGGACACTGACCTGCATGGGAACCAGCCTCAGAACTGCCTCCATTTTCTAGCTGCAGGCAGCACTTTTATAAAAGAAAAATTTCAAGTGCAACTGAAAGACAAGCTCATCCAGTTGCAACCCTTTTTTCAACAGAGACAGGAGGCAATTAATTGCAGATGGTTAACAGTGTTGATTGACATATAAGGAATTTAGCATTAAAGAGTTATTTGAACAACTAGGTAACTGGTGAATTAATTTTGTACCATACTTACAATCTCGCTAAATTATCTAGAGTGAGAAACTTGTCCACTGCCTTCAAATTGCGTTAAAAGATCGTGTTTCTACCTCATATTGCTTTTATCTCCACCACAGCCACAGTGCTATCTTCCAAAATACCTTTAATTTTGTGAAGACGTAATTATATACCAGGAAGAATGCCAGAGCCACAAAACTTTCTATGCAACTGTTCTTGTGCCATGAGCAACTATTAGAACATTAAATAAAGTCAATAGTCCAAATAAATACTCTTTCCTTTTAGTAAAAAGCCACACAATCAATACCTATGTCAACTATGAATTTAAACTGGAAGACACTGAAAGTTGCGTGACAGTGTTTGGAACTTGTTGAAACCTCTTACAACCTTTTTTTTTTTTGTTAAAACAATTTAAAGCTTAAGCTAATGTTGGAGCTTTAAATATTGTCAGTGGCATCTAAAATTGTTTTTTTCTGGAAAACAGAGTTACTATCTTGACTCTTAAGTAAGACCTGCACATCTGACAGTGCCTCCCACTACCCAATTTCCTTATCTTGACGGTCACATACTGGAGTGAGATCTCTCCCCTCTGGAGCTTCAGTACGTTCTTGCTTAAGCACAGTAAAATGAAACAGAACACACTAAGACATTCGATTGCTTTGCTCATGCTCCAATATTTGCATTATTTTAGGAAAGTAAATACAGCCTATTATTCAAAACAGGATAATATTATTATTTTGAGTGACATTATTTAAATTAAATGTCTTTTTCCTGTTATCAACTTCATCTCATGCAATCCTTACCCTTCTTTATATTCAGTTTCATTTATTAGTACCACTTCTGTAAAAATGTCATGCTTTTTGTTCTTGCACATTTCACTGATTGTATACAATCTCCTAACTACTACTTTAATTTTTATAAAGCTTTTTATTTGAGATTTTATATTTGCACTTCAATCATGCATGCTCCTGTGGCTACAAATGTCTCAGAATGAATAAGACTTGGTGATGTAGATGTTTTCATCTAAAGATAGCATCCATCCATAAACAAGGCTGATATAATTCATGCTTATTTAAATGGGCCCACTTTTTTGTTGTTGAATATACGCATAAGTATATGTAGATGTTGCCTTCCAAATTGTCTCAAAGTCACCAGGAAAGAGGTGAAGCTTATCACAAGCAAGCAGGAGAAACCTGAAAATGCCATCTGTTAATAAGTCCTATCAACTGAAAACCCAGGGCAGTTTTAGGTTTTGACCCTGCACAGAGCAAAAATATAACTGAGGATCAATTAACATCAAGTATACTTAACAATACCTTTTTGTTAAAAATAGTTTGGCAACTCAAAGGCCAATTTAACCAAAGCAGCCCTAAACCAAGCTTGTTGTCGTAGTTTTAAGATTCCACTTCTATAGAATTAAAAAACCCAAACCAACACAATCAAACAAAAACCCTCCACCCATTAAACCTGTTCTGCTACAGATCAGAGTGGAGAGGATTAACCTGATACAGAAAACACACTGGGCTGAGGAAAAAAAAAAAAAGTGATACCCTTCCTGTAAGTTGTCTGCTTTTCCAACACTAAAAAGACAAATACCTTTCTTCCCATCTGACAAAAAAGGGTTTTCTTTCAATTGCTTTTACCTGCAGTATCTATTTCTAAATTTCTTTGTCTACAACTCCCAGTACGTAATAAGAGCCATGACAGATTAATTTCACTAATTAAGACTATTTTTCAAGGCAATCCTCAAACATAAGGAGCCCTTTGTTTCCTACAAAGGGAACGAATCTTACAGTTTTGGGAAGAATCTAATTGCATTTGCCTTTCTCCAGACTAGCATTAGAAGCAACCAAAGAACCCAAAGAATCTGATCTCATAAGACTGAGAAGGTATGATTAGAAATGTAAAACCAGGCTGGGACATGTCCGTAAAATGCAGACTGAGAGAAAAAGAAGCCTTAAAACCCTTCACACTGCCGGGAGGAGGAGGAGGCAGGGAAACAGGTTGTCCTTAACCTTACCACATACTCCTAACACGTGAGCCTGAACTCCTATCTACTTAAGTCTGAATTCGTGAAAACAAGGACTAGAGTATAAATAGGAACATATATTCAGCCAGAGGGCAAAACATTTCTGGTTTTCTGTTCCTCTGATATGCACTTGACTGCTTATATACTAGCACTTAAATTTATGTAAAAAATTAAATATATATAAAGACAAAACATTAAAAAATGAAATCACTCGGGCAAATAATATTTAGAAGTTTATTGAAATATATTATGAACAACTTCCCAAGGGATTTAACAAATATATTATCAACATGGTATCAAAATTAAGAAAGCCTTTAGAATATGTAGAATGTAATTCTTTATTTTATTCATCATTCAGGTCAGTATTTGTACAGTCAACTTATTCCTGCAGCTTAAAAGTAAACACCTATCACTTTCACCAAACTGGTGTTTAAGTAGACACAAAAAATTTTGCAGCCTTTCATTCTTCCGCTCACTCTCACAATGAAGGGAAGAACACAAGCGCACTACTCACTCCAGATCATTTCTCCTTGGACAAAATGATTAGGATAATAATTTGGAAAACTTTGCGTAAGCAAAAAACATCCCCAGAGAACAAATAGGGACTAAAAGTTCCCCTTGTCTCGCTTGCCCAGACAGGTTGATTTCTGTGGGAGTTTTAGTTGTCTCTGGGGGAAAACAAATACACATACACTGCCCTAATAAGCTACATTAAATTCTTCCCATTCAGTTAAATGGGTATTTGACATACTGTTTTTTTCTATATGAAGGGGAAAAGCTGCCAATATGATTTGCCCTTACTTTAATTTAAGGGGTACTCCAGCACTTTTTAAATGCAAATAAAGTCATGTCAGTACCTCCCTAATGCTGCCCATCTGGTGGTGCTGGTGCTAGCTGACTGAGAGGCACCAGCTTACTGTTACTGCTGAGTATAACCTGGCAATTTAGTCTGCAGTTTGGGGAAGAAAAACAGTCTTTGATATACTACCATTGAAAGATAACCTCTAACTGACCCATTTCTGTCACTTAAATCAACTCTATATACAAACAAAAGCCATTCAAACTCAAAATGCAATATAATAAAACAAACTAAACTCAGTGTTAAATGGGACTTCAGTTAACCAACTTTAACTGCTGCCATCCTTCAGAAACATTCACCATCCTGCTATGTTCAGCAGAATGAAAAAAATCTTAACTTTGAATGTCACTGATAGTTTGCAAAAGCACAAGTAGTTTGTGGGGGAAAAAAAAAAAGTTTATTCTTTATATCCTAATCATTTAATTTTACTGTCCCAATACAACACAATCATGTCTTTAAAAGGCTTACTTTCATAAATTAGATGTGGTTTCACAGTAACTATGGCCCTCAATATGCAGTATTTTACAGTGAAACCATCACAATATTTTCCTGAAAGTCTTCAACTGATGTGAAACCTCTAAAATAAACACTGCAGAAAGCTGAATTCAAACACTTCCAAAGCATTCAGTGCCATGGACTTAGCTGAACTTTCTAATTTTGGATGTCAGAAATACTTGCCAAGTACTCCTCGGACAGTTTTCTAAATCACTTCTGGCTTAATTCTGGACTGCTAATACTGATGCCCATCAGGTTTTCTTCATTCAAAAATTAAACTATATAAAAGTTGAATCCAATAAAAATCTGAACATTTAGGCATATGAATTTTCTCCCTTTACTTTGGATGCACTCCAAGGCCACAAGACATCATACCTAGTGATGCCTTTTTGTCTGAATTTGTACTGCAAATAAGACATAAAAAGGTACGTCTTGAAAAAAACCTAGAATTACCCTAGTGGCTCTGAAATTCAAGAAGCCATTTACACACCTCAACCCAAGTTCTCTGTTCTAAACAGTGCAATGCAAGTGCCCTTACTAAACGAAGTATTTATACCACTTGACTGTTCGCAAGCACACTCTTCCTCAGCCCATTCTTTGCAGCTCTTGTTTCTCCTTGGGGCACACAATCACCACATCCCAACCATGTCCCTCTCAGTCCTGATCCCTCAGCCCAGACCACCAAACTGCACCCCATCTCCTTCCCTGCCACGCTTTTCTTTGAGTGGAAAAAGGGTACAAGGTGGATAGGATGCAGAACAGACAGAGGATGGAGCTTATCTGAAGTGCTCCTCTGTGCTATGAGCAGAAACTCTACCTAAAATGACCACATATTTAAATTTTAGTTGAGAAAACTACTATGGGGCTTTCGTAGCTCCCTCACACACCAGCAGAATATGTAGACTACATATGCTTTTTAAAGTCACCAAATGAATGCAAATTAAGCACATTCAATTATTCAAGGATGAAGAAAAATCCTACTCAGTAGACATACTAGAAATAAAAAAGGAGTTCAGTGTTTTTTTCTGTTCCCGAATGGAGAATTTGTTCAGTCAGCTCAGGCAGAAAAGGAAGGAGAAAAAAAAAAAAAAAACAAATAAAAAAAAGCTGATTTGGAAAATTTCACCAACTCCAGCCCTGCAAAAGGGTCATTAATAATAAAGGAAAGCTCCTCAGCAGCTGAGGAAAGGGCAGGCAGGATGATGAAGTTTAAAAAATGGCTATTAAAAGCCTAGCTTTTTTTTCTCACCTACAAATTAAAACTTTTCATCTGTTACCATCAATGAAACACATAAGGCTGGTGGTCAAACTATTGACTTTCTTCTCTCCCCACTACTGAAATGGACTCTTAAAGTATCAGATTAATTCTTTAAGACAATTCAAAATCTCTAAATCTTAATTGTGTGTACACAGCACCTAAAAATCGCTTTCATTGCACGACAATCTGTCTTGTGCTATTATTCTCGCTATTAGCCATAAGAAGCATGCAATTAGCTCAATTTGATTATTTATTCTTGCAATGCAACACATTTTCATATTGCCAAAATTGGCATTTGTTGCTTGCAAACAAGCTGGGCTTTGACTGGACATCTCAGCTCCACATAACCTGGCCCCAGGTTCCACGTTGTGAACAGCTGTATAATAATTCTTTCAGTAGTTTTGTTACAATTTTTTTTTTTCTTTTTCTCCAAAGCAACTGTAAGGATAAGGTTATTTTAAGCATGAGCACTGAGGAAACTTGTGGTCTGTAATTGTGGAAATGGCATGGGGAGAGAGAGAAGAAGGACCCTGGGAAAGTTACGCAAGTTTCTCAACCTTCTTCAATTAGACTGAATAAAACCAAACATTACAGCTGCCAGTAGCTTGGCAATGTCACTTTATTTTATTAAGAATTCTGCAGATCTGATGTGGAACATCACATCATTGGCTGCTTCCAATAAAACGCTAATCACTGCACCAGACTGAATCTGTAGGTGACATTGTAATATAACAAGATATTAACTAATTACCCAGTAATTTTGTCACAGAAAGTGGAACAGCCCAGAAAAATAGAGTCAAACAAATATCCTTGCTACTCACTGTTCTGCAGCAGATCTCTCTGATCTTGATGAAATTCTACTCTACATCTGAAATCACTATCCCCAGCTTGAATGTCCAAGAAAAGAGATATCCAAGCTACAGCAATGTTTTTAGCCTTTATGACTATATCATTCTAAGGACTGGAATAAAACATTTAATTTGTTTGGATGCTCTTGTAAAATTTCAATAATCAAGAATTGAAACATTTTTGTTATCATAGAATCATTCAGGTTGGAAAAGACCCTTAGGATCATCGAGTCCAACCATCAAACTCTACTCTATGAAGTTCTCCCCTACACCATATCCCCCAACACCACATCTAAACGACTCTTAAACACATTCAGGGATGGTCCATAAATATGCTTTAACCTCCTACCATATGAATATGGATGTCCTTTTCCCGTAGCTCAGTGAAGCTTTGCAAATTGTCATAACAAAGTTTGCTTCTACACTAACTTATTCCAAAACTACTTCCTCATTTCAGAAAAAAAGATATTTGTATTGGGGAGGGGCTTTTTTCCCCTCCAAGTATGCACATATTTTTGTATCTTGTTTTTATATGCAAAATAAAAAATTTCTATTTGAAAACTGAACTAGAAATACATCATCATGTATTCACTGCAATCACGATGTACAAATATACAACATTTCTCATAACTGTAATACAGCACAGTTGGGGAATAAACTGGCAGATGGAGATTCCAATGCGTTCTGCAGAATACTAAAAATCAGAACATACTAATAGATTCACATGATCTGAGAGAGGACATCTGCCTTAGGAGAAATTATTGTATTTAATACTTAAATTACGCATTCCATTTTTGTTTAATATTAACTCTATACAGAAGTGTACATGAAATTTTAATTGTACCTATGTTCCTAAGGCTGCTCATTCTGCTTCAATTTAGTTGCATATAGAAGCACCTTAACTGTTATGTTTTATGAAATGATCTAGTTGAATATTTTCACGTTACCTAGAGTTATTAATTGAATTCTATAAATTAAACACTCATTTTAAAAATGCATTAATTTATGAAAGACAGTATTACGTGATCATACAGTGCTCAATAAAATTGAAAATTTTCCATGCCAAGAATAGCAATGGTATATCTTAAAAACCTTAATTAGCTGAGATTAAGTCTTAACAAAACTTAATTCACTTCCCTCATCATATGGTCAACCAACCTTTGGATGCAAGCAACAGCACTAGTAAATCATTCATGTGGAGTCTGTGGATTACTATTCACACACACACACACGTACATACATATATATATAAATGTATACACACAAACACACATATTTTTTTTTTCCAAATCATTGTACATGTCTAATACTATGAGTAATTTTAAATAAATGGAAAAAAATAAACTGCTCTTACCTTTTCAGTTGCTAATTGTTTTGATGGCTTTTCTGATTCTCTCTCTCTCTTTTTCTCTTCTTTCTTTTTTTCTTTTTCCTTCTGAAAAAAAGGCATTTTGCTAGTACTCAATGACAATGCATTTGAAAACATACTTAATGTCTATAGTCAATACAGAATATAAACAGAGATCTAGTTACTCCCTTTCAATTCAGAGTTCATGCCTCTATCTGCTCTGCTTCCAGAAGTGACTAATTTTGCTCAAATAGTAACTACTATATATACAGTATAAATACTAGTACTATACTAGTAGTATATACTACTACTATAAACAAGTAAAAGCATTGTAACTCTGAGAATTCAATACATTCTCAAATATAGTACTACTAAAAGTATTGTAACTTTGAGAATTCAAAAATTAACTATTTCACCTGCTCATTTGCATTTCTTCTTATAAAAAGAAGGAAAAAAGAATCAGTGTTCCTACCCCTACATGAAGGGATAGTCTGAAAATAAAAAAAAATTTTATCAGAAAATAGAAGCCCAAGTAGTCCATCACCTCTGATAACCTCTGTCATCAGGACAGATGCCAGTGTCTTTCACCACAAAAACTATAGTAAGGTAATTTGCATGTAGCTTTCTGCAGAGTTACTAATTCTAAAAGATAGTCTAGTAGCCTTAAAAAAATACTCCTGAATGTAAGAAGTTGACTTGGGCCATATGCCAGAACTGCGGAGTCATAGAACATTTAAGTTATTCCAGGAAGAGAAAACATGAGACCCCTTTACTTTGAATGCCTCATAATGACAATACAGGAGTTTTTTCATTTAAGTTTTGAATGAGTCAATGGGGAAATGTTGCAATCTCACCGAAGAAAAGCATAAAATATTCCTTAAGGCATCATAACATGCAGAAGATATGGATTTTTTAGGCCAGCAATTGCTTTGACAGTGTTAGTGGTGATTTTTAGACCCAGTAAGCTCTCTGCATTTACCTTGTACAACTACAGCATGGTACTAGGAAATATACTTGACCATTAAAAATGGATAAAACAAGAGTTTACCATTTGTAATAAAGGAGATGAGACAGTAGTTCCTAAATGTTCTTTAGTCATTAGGCTTGGATCCCTCTGTTCAAAGCTTCAAAACAGCTTTGTTCCAGGAAACACTATTTTTTAGCAAGTTTCCCAAAATTAGGAGGAAGGTTGAGAGAGGTCAGACTGAGAGGTTCGGTAACTGCCCATGCAGATCTAGTACTACAAATAGAACAGCTTACTAGGCTACCTGTCAATTCCGTCAATAGGGACTTTTTTTTTTCCCTTTTTAACATCCAATATACATAATTTTTAAATCTGTGTAACACAACATTAGGTTAAAATAGTTCTAACACTAAGATGCAGACCAGGCATGGTAGGACCCAAGGAACACATTCTTCACAACTTCAAATAATCAATTTCCAAAAATTTTACCATATTTACCAGATGGATTTGGGTTAATCAACTGAGGTAACTTAAGTCCCAACTAATCCCTGTGAATTATTTCATCAGGCATTAACTTAAACACTCAGGTCCTGGACCATGAGACTATCACACCAAGCATCTGCTTAAATGCCATGTCACTCAAGCAACAGGAAGCAATGACCACAACCATGAAAAATCAGATAAGGGCAAACAATTTGGAATGTCTGTTTTGACGAAAAGAACCAGAGACCAACTTAGATTTTAGTGAACATTAGGAACACAAAAATGAGCACAGAAGCCCAAACCAGAGGTGCAGCCAACACTGTATCTCACCTGTGGCAGTGCCAGATGTGCAACAAGAAGTTTGTATGACTGTGGCAAGTACAGAGCAGTGTTTTATTTTGAAGCCACCATAATAATCTGAGACTTGCAGACTTACTGAACTAAGATTACAAATGCAAAGTGATGCCTTTCAAAGCAAACTTAGCCTTTCTTCCATTACCACGGCACTGATCCTAGTACCAACTTGCCTTTTAAAAACTCCCCAGATCCTGTAACTGTAATCACCTGCTGCACAAAAATGTACTGCTGGAGCAATAACTTTTCCAAACGTCTTTCATTCCCTGTCCCCATTCACACTTTCCCAAGTTGAATAATTCAAATAAACCTAATTGCTTCTCCTGTGGAAGCTTTTCTACATTTTAGACAACTTGTTTTCTCTCCTCCTGGGAAAGATTGTTGGAAGTGTGGTAACAATACACTTACTTTCCAAATACAGTACCTTAAGTTCACTTGAATATGTTTAAGTGAAAGCAAAGTTAAATTTCTTGCATATGATCATCTTCAGGATGTCCTGACTTCCAGTTTGACTTCAACATTTTTTAAAAATATGTTTTGTTAGAGAAACTTTGCTTCTAGAGGAAAAAGCATCTGGAAACTTTTATTCTTCCAGATTTTGAGAAGGAAGAGGGCTTGCAGTAAGTTTCATATGGCAAACACTCCATAAAGGTGACCAAAAGATAATAAATGCCTCTCATTGCCCCTAAAAAATCCCTGAAAGTTTCATAGTGAATGTATGAAGACTTAAAATAAGCCATTCACCAGTGCTTCTGCCTCCACACCTCCCAAAGCCTACAGGAACTCTCTCCCAGCGACTTTATTTTCATTTACTTAATTTTCACTGTGGACTTGAAAACCTGTAAGTCCTTCATCCTCACATTTCAGAATTTCAATACGCATTCTGCTTCAGCTCCATTAGATAAAAATGAATTCAGACTAAATAAAAACATTTCTCAGATGCTGTATTCATGCCAAAATTTCAACTCAAGTGTTTTATTATGCAATCAAAAAGAACTATGAAGATAATAAAATCAAACTGGCTTTATACTAATCTTAAATTCTAAGAAAAAAAATTTTTTCCCCCAATATTCATTTCTAACAACATGCATACTAGTTAAACAGAGGAACTTTCAAATTTGAATTACAGAATGGTGAGAGTTGGAAGGGACCTGAAAGAAAATCTAGTTCCAACCCCACTGGCCCTGGGCAGGGACACCTCCCACCAGAGCAGGTTGCTCAAAGCCCCATCCAACCTGGCCTTGAACCCCTCCAGGGATGGGGCAGCCACAGCTTCTCTGGGCAACCTGGGCCAGGCTCTCACCACCCTCACAGCAAAGAATTTCTTCCTGAGATCTAACATCAATCAGCTCTCTTTTAGTTTAAAGCCATTACCCCTCATCCTATCCCTACACTCCCTGATGAAGAGTCCCTCCCCATCTCTCCTGTAGCCCCCTTCAGATACTGGAAGGGGCTCTAAGGTCTCCCTGGAGCCTTCTCTTCTCCAGGCTGAACAACCCCAGCTCTCTCAGCCTGTCTTCACAGGAGAGGTGCTCCAGCCCTCTGATCAGCTTTGTGGCCTCCTCTGGAACCACTCCAACAGGTCCATGTCCTTCTTATGTTGGGGGCTCCAGAGCTGGATGAAGTACTCAAGGTGGGATTTCACCAGAACAAAACAGAGGGGCAGAATCACTTCCCTCGCCCTGCTGGCCATGCTTCTTCTGATGCAATCCAGGACATGGTTGGCTTTCTGGGCAGTGAGCGCACATTTTTAGCTCACTTTGAGCTTTTTCTCCACCAACACTCCCCAAGGCGTTCTCCTCAGGGCTGTCCTCAGTCCATTCTCTGGCCAACCTGTATTTGTGCTTGGGATTGCCCCAACCCATGTGCATGGTCTTGCACTCGGCCTTGTTGAACTTCATGAGGGATACATCATGTTTTTATTTAGTCTGAATTCATTTTTATCTAATGAACTTCATCAAGGATACATCAAGAGGCAGGTAAGAAAGGAAATGCGAGTTTCATTCTAAGTGGCTGCTGCTATTCCTGGTACAACTTTAAAAATATGTCAAATTTATGAAGACTTGTGGTCTAGTCCACAACACTGCCATTTAAATTTTAACTAATGTTTAAATACAGCTGAGCTAAAATAATTTATAACAACTGTCTACATTTTCTGTATCTAGAAGAAAAAACATGATTTATATTCAGTTATTTCATATACTGCATACAGTCTCAATTTAGAGTGAAGTATTCAAAAGAGCCTAACATTGAGCATTCACATTCTGAAAAAATGTATTTCCCTATTGTTGCAAATTGTGACATTTACTGAAATTTCATACAAACAATGCTTCATATACTACTTGTCTGTGTGTTTTTTCAAAGACCCTTCTAAATAATAAATCAGCACACACACACACATCCAAAGCAGAAGGGATATTAAAACCAGTATGAGTTAACAGAAGTGTCACCAAATTAATTCTATATTCATCTCCAAGCAGACTGAACCAAATGGCTGGAATAGTACTGATAATTTAGATTCTGAAAGAAGCAAGTAATATAAAAAAAAGATACCAAAAATAATTCCTGAGGAGACAGGACATCACGCATGCCCATTAGCTGGGAATGAAATGGTGTTCCCGCAGTTTTGTGACACTAAGCCAGAGCAGAACCAGAATTTTGATATATAAAAAGCAAGAGGTAACAATCATGCATGTGCTTTGTCCAACTCTACCGGTCATTTTCATTTATCCAGTACAGAAAGAAAGGAAAGAACTATTTTAAATGCCCAAAGTATTACCAGCAAATATTCAAATTCTCTAGTGAGCTCAGCGAAATTATTCTGCAGAATGTAAACAATTGTGCAAAGCAGGAACCTGACAGGAGTTACACCAGAAAACAATATACCTCTGCTTTGCTCTTCTCAGCAGCAGCTTGCAGAGAAGGAGAGGATGCCAAAGGCTGAGCAGCATCAGAAGAGGATATCTGTACAAAACAGAGGAAAGAAATGACAAAGAAAATAAGCAAGAACAGCTGGGAAGGAGGGAGCAGAGGCAGCTGAGAGACATGATTTTCATTCTTCTTTGCAATAACTTTGGGAGTAGGGGAAAGACTACAACATAGAACAAAAAGAGGAGACAATATTATTTTTTTTAATTTCTTTTTATCAGTACAATTTTTAAAGGAAACTGTCGGGTAGGAATGAGTGACTTATAATGATATTCACTAGAATAGAATGTAAGAAAATTACTCTGGTTAAGATCATATCACAGGCCTAAGAAAAATAATTAGTTTTCACCCATTGTTCAATTTTATCCAGTGTGACTATTGAAATATTCATGTCCTGAAGCATGAAGGCACACTGTATCAGGGGAGGGGCAGAGAAGAGTACCTTTGTTCTTGTTCACTGTAACAGAGTATTTTTATTAAGAGGCATGCAAAATAACTCTGAAAGTTATACGTTAATTAACGTCCTGATTAACTCTTCTCTGCGAACACTCCAAATGAGTAAAGACCTTAGGGTTAATATAAAGCTGCATCCTAGCAGCAGGATGTCAGACCTTACAGACAGGCAATACCTCTTTTAGGAATCGGTATGTAAAATTACTATTAGCACCACTAGACTTCCAGAATGATCCAAAAGGCATAAATTGTATAGACAACAGATGCAGTTTGCTCAAGAAAATAGGATTTCTCAAAATGCATTTTCATACATCTTCCTATCCTATTTCTTTATGCATAGTTGATCACTTTAATGGAAACATTATCTTTCTATTCCTCTTACTACAAAAGTGCAGCTGAATTACATTTACCAAACATGTAGAAGATCTTCAGAGCTATAAAACTGACACTTCTACACTGTCTTGTATCACCTCTACTATGCATAAGGAAAATTTAAAAATAAATGAAGCTGTTACAGAGCAGGTCATTAAGTTGGATCAAAATAACCAATTTAGATGACATGTTTTTACTTAGTTTTTAAAAAAAGCAGCTTGCACTAAGAGGAAATGGCAAGCTGCAAAAAATCCCCAACCCTACCTCATGTCTAAATACCCCATATTTCTCAAAAAAATCTTACGAGTACCATTGTTTATATAGATGGAATATTCATAGAATATATTTATTCAGTATTTTTACAAATTCAGAAACCATGCACATCTTGGAAGATGGTGTGGACCTTCAGGAAAGATACTTAATTTTTAAACCAAATTCTACCTGTAGAAATATGAAACAGAATTCTCACGTTTAAATTTCCTGTTTTAAAATCCTCAAGTTATTAGAAGAGTTACAGATACATCTGCCGCAATGAAGCAGTTTCTCAAACTGTAGCATTCTGTTGCTATAGAAACACCAGGATGCTGTTTATTCCCATTACACTAGATTGTAAGCAAATAAAGATGTCAGAAAAATGATTAGGTAACTGCATATCTTGAACCGTGACCTCTAACACCACATTCCTTACTAAGATTTCAAATAAAGGCAAATGTGGGCAATTGTGGTAATAGAGCAACTTAGATCTACTTTCAAGGTTCTAAAAGCGGGAATTTGGTTGTTTGGGGTTTTTTTTACGTTCCTTTGTACACTTCAGATTTTAAGATAATTTAAGCTTGATAGCTCTCACAGGCAAATAGCATGTATTCACCAAACAAAACCAGGTAAGCAGAATTTCATTTGGGGTTTGGAAGGAAAACAGCACTATAGATGTTTGTGACACATTTCCATCCTCCCGTAGCAGTTGTTCTCAATCCGTACATCATCTTCATAAATTAAGGGATTATCTAACCTAGGATAAGGTAATCCTCTGAAGGCCTCAAAGTAATTATTCTAGTTTTGCAGATCAAGTAATGGAGAAGCAGTAAGCAGGAGACAGAGCTAAAAGCATTTGCCATCTAGCCTGGGATATATGGAATAGGATGTGCAAGTTCAGAAATGCCAAAACGTCTTGTTTAAGGACAAACAACAGCACTACATTCACTGCAGGCTGAAAAACAGCACTTGAAAACACACTTCACATATGCAAATATTTAACTAAGCAAGAGTACCAAAGGCCTACCACTGAAGCCAATCTTTAGAAGAAGCCACATCACAATGTATAAAGAACTGATTAAGTTTCTATGATGAAAGCAGTAGCATGAGTTTGGGCTGCTAACAGCTCTATCACCGCTGCATAGTCCTGTTTGTTATCTACTATGCTGTGCAGACACAGAAATCTGAAGGTAAAGCCACAGGGAGCGGCTGGCTGAAGCTAAGTGTGACCCAGGACCAGCAGAGAGGCTGGGGCAGCCACTGCGGCCAGTGGCGAAGCAGGCAGAGTATCAGGGGCTGACTAGAGTACCAGAGAAGCCCGAAAAAAAACTTGCCATTGGGGCAAACCCATTGTTAAGGGCCAGCTGAGCTGTTAGCCCCGTTAGGATTGCCAGCAGGCAGCGAACTGGAGCAGGCCAGCAGGGGCCATGCTGGCTGTGGAGGAGCCCTAGCCAGAGATCCCCCACCAGGAGCCAGTCCTGCAGTACCATCCACTCCTCTCCTCAGCTGGGCTCCAGTGCCATACTGAGTAATGTCCATATACCAGAACTAGCACCAAATAAAATTAAAAACTATACTAACAATGCAATATAAGGGTATTATTTTATTATCTTGGTATTTTTTCAGTTAGAAGATTGGATTTTCATTAATATCCAAGTAATTCTTACAGATTCTAACACCCTCAAGCACAAAGAGAAACCTAATACCTTAGTCATCAATGCTTGGTTTTCAGGAGACTTCAAAACGCTCAGTTTTTAACCCAAACTAACCCCATACTTTAGCAAATCAGTGAAGTTGCTTGATATTTTGAGATGTCAATAAAACCTCCCAGGTTTTGGCTGCCCTTGTACCGTCCCCCAACTCCTACTTTGAAAGTTTGCGGTATGCTCCTATTTTCAAACTGCAGCTCACTTTACAGATGTAATATATAGCAAAAAACTCAATAAATAATCTTCATCATTGGCATAAGTCAACCCTGAACAACTTTGATTCTATTCTGATGACTTTGTTGCCAATAGCCAGGTTAGACCACCCAAAGTCAGCATCAATACCTTCTACACCCCATTTGCAGGGCAGACAGCCCATTAGCTGTGGGGCGTGTTAGTTACTGAACGGATGAAACACTGGTAAGGAACTGCCACTGGTTTGTATTTCCAGTAAACGTTTGTTTTTAAAACTACTGCAGTCATAAAGTAGCTCTTAGAGCTCTTCCCATCTGTAGTCAAAAGAGATTCATTTCCTTGCCAAGAAGTGGCAAATGAGAAAGCATCTGCTCAGTTGTTACGTATTCCCACATCTGTGGGCAGTCTCGGGAGTGCCAAGGCTGGATTAACCCCCGGACCAAACCACTCACCCACGACAGGTAAATGCATCCCACTCTCCCAGAGCACGTGCTGGTGAAACTGCCTTGGTGAAACAGTCCTGGTGAAACTGCCTTTAATTAGCTGAAAGCCACAAATGCACTTCAAATATTTATAGCAGGACCCTGATCATCACTCAGGATTGCCAACCAAGGTTTTAATAATAATTTTAAAACTGAGATACTGAAAAGCAGCACTATGTAATCTTACATCAAAGTAATATGTGGGTTTTCTATTTGGTATCTATCAGTCTTTATTAATAATGACTTGTTTCTATAAGCTTGATCAGAAGCACAAATAAAGGAAGATCTACCCCATGCTTGGGTATAAGTTTAAGTACCTGAAAATACTGTTGTTTACAAGCAGCATATCCTCTATAGTGTAGAAAAAAAAATAAATTGGTTTGCAAAAAACCCACTATTCCACAGCAATAATTGTCTTCTGTTTTCACTTTTCTAATTTGCCAGCTGTAATCTAATTGCTATGTTCCAGTGGCCAATACTGACACCAGTTATGAAGTCTATAGAAGAGAGAGCAGGCAAAGGTAGAAAATATCTGTGTTTAATTTAGGTCCAATGGAAAAAGACATTTGAGCAAGTAGATAGTAAGAGCAAGATTTTTCATCATATAACCACTAAATGCAAGTGACCAAAGCCTCCTCCACTTTTGGCCACATCTGCAAATTCATCTAAATTTCTCCATCAAAATCCAAGAAGCAATTTCCAGCCCTCTTCCAGAATTCCAGTAAAGCAGCACACAGTGATCTACTCTGGTAACATATGTTAGCACTAAGCTCTGCAAAGTTGGCAACTAAGATGCCCTTGATTATTGGCACTTTAAAGTACCAGACAAAACTGATGGCAACCCCTGCAACCAACCCTGCATGCTGCTAGAAAAAGAATAAAGTTGACAAGCTTGTGTGCATTAAAAATGTACTGCAAATGGAAAACTAGCATCTGAATATTTCATTTTAGTTTTTAACTAACTAAAGTATTTGGGTCTTTTGATTAAGAAGTGAATTCAGAATTGCCTAAAAAGAGGGAATGAAGGCAAGGAGCCATTTCTTAAGTTTCCACATTTATACTCATATGTCCACAAAATTTCAATCATGGTTCAGGCCGAAAGACTCGTAGTCATTTTATTTTTAGCAATTCTTGAATCTTTTTCCATTGTTTGTGTTTTGGGACTCCTTTTTAGAAAGCTGATAAATCAAAAATAACCATTTTGCATAACGAAACTCAATACTGTCTTTAAAGCATTGTGTACATTCAGTGCTGAGGAAGAGAATACATACACATGCATGAGGACTCTGAAGATTTCATTTTCACCTATGCTCTGAGACAGACTCTGTGATTCACAGAAAAAGTAGTATCGGAAAAGAAAGGATCTGCGGGTTTACAATATCACTCCAGTTCCCTGCCCCTCTTCACATGGCAATGTGTTACTTGTCCATATTGTCTGCTAAAATCTTCTACAGTATTAAGTTATTACTTAGTGGTGGCACTATTCAAATATACACTGTGTTAAAAGCTCACATGAAAACATGAATAAAAACAGTATTTGGCCCTATGGCTCTGATGTAGTTTGTGCACCAGACTACGATTTCAAATGAAAAAAATTAAGATTAAAGACGCACTAAACGAAGCTATCAGAGGACATAACATACAAAACCTAAAAATTATTTTACTTTAGTTCAGTTTGTACTAACTTATTTCTGATGGTAGATAACAGTCATACAAACACTTATGGTCATTGAGGTCAACGTACTAAATAAAGTTTTAATCAACTTGTCGTTTTTCCAAAATCCTGCTACTGATGTAATGCATGTTGTTATTCACACCTTTTATCAAAAAGAGGTCAAGTTAAAGCTTTGGAAACCTGTATTAATCTTCCATTTAAATACGAAATTTAGGGTGCTATCACTCAGAAGATTCAAGGGATTAAAAAAATGAGTGCGTTATCAAACCATGTCAATACATTCAGGAAATCAGCAGCTGAACCAAATACAATGGTGCCCTCGAGCGCCCGTTTTATATGCACACAAGATACAGGGAAGTAACCTAAATGGACTGCTCTACACTCATTTTACCGGTTTTAAGTTCATCTACTACATACGTTTTTCTGATTTCAGCTGACTTTTGACTTTATTACTGTACACTTCCAACAAATGTTGTCAACCTTAAATGAGTATTTTATTTTAAAGCAGTAGAAATCGGAAACTGCTATTAGATGTATACAAACACACCATCAGTTGCTTACCATTTTTGAAGAGGTCTATTCTCAAAATACTGAAAAGAGCATAAGAATACTAGAAAACACTTATCTACGAATTTGTGCAGAAGTTCTTCACGCTAACTGGTAAGGCTTTTTTTTAAAGTTACTAAAATGTCTCTCTAAACCCTGGACACCACATAAAAAAGTTGTGTCCCATGTTTCACAAAACACTTCTTCAAGAAGCCGGTACTGCTCTTCCTTTAACATCCTGAATATGCTCACCACTCCTCCATCCCTTCAGAGTGTCCATATCTCCTTACAGGAAAAGGGTAAAGCTTGTGCAAAAGCTAGCTGGAGTTCTGGATGTGTACTTTATTCCAGGTACTGGTAATAAACCTATTAAAGGACAGGCAGAAATTAGAAAGGAATATGAAGTAGAGACACAGCTTTGGGATCACCTAAATTCTTTAACAATGACAAGAAAGATGATATATGCAATATTTTCTTTCTTAAACAACAGGGTTTCTGTTCTTTAAAACTTACTACTAATTCTGAAGTGAAGAGCTACCAGACTGATAAATTCCCATATGACTGGGAACTGCCTCCGCATCAGTGGAGCAGATAATGCCTATCTATTTTGTAAGATGTAGACGGAGGGGAAGCAATACAGTCTTACTCTTGAGGTTTTATTATTACAGTCACTAATATGGGAAAGTCTAATCTCTGAACAACTTCTTCCAAGATAGAAAATGATCTCTCCAGCAACCTTCCATTTTCAGTTCTGGATGCAGCTGCTTTGCCTTAGGGTTGGTTAGATAATCAAGGGAAATCAACAAGGCCAAAAAGTGAACTTGTCAAATAACTGCTTTGTCATAACAGTCACAAGTGTGAGTTAACACTTGAAATCTGCTCTCTTTCACCGGAAAACCCAATCTGCCTGCAAGCATTTATTGTGATATTCTGAATAGATTTCTGAGAAGACTCGTCACCCTGCAAACCACACTGTACATCATCCATTTGCAGTTTCATTCAAGTGTTTCAAGAGAAAAAAAAGTTAGAATTATTCAAGGAAGATGACAATTAGCCTTGAATACACCATGATGTCATTTTTTCAGCCTGTAACAGAATGTCTATTCGTGAACTGCAAATATTCCAGTTTCAATTCATTAAACATCTCTTACATCTACTGGTAATGTTAGAAAATCCACTGTAAAGAGTGTTTCCCCAATAGAGGTAACAAATTTCATAAGAACTGGGAAAAGAACCGTGCCCCCAAGCCAACAATAGCTGGAACCACCATAGCTTCTAAGAAAATATCGCCACAGGAAATTAAATTAAAAAAAAATATTAAAATTCCCTCACATAAACTCACGGACTGCGGTAACCACAGGCTACAGGTAGAAGTATTACCAACACAAGTTTCTCTTTTCTGGCTCAGCATGACCATCTCCATACACAGTTTTCTTGGAAGTAGTAGAAAGTGGTATGAGGAATTAAGAGAATGCCAAGTTACCCAGAAAATTAGCAATATATTCCATAGAAGAAAACAAGGGAACCCCCCCCGAAACAGAAGAGTAACTGCAATTGTGCTAAGGTCTGGTTAAACGAACATAGGAAAAAAGACTGAACAGGGAAAAAAGAGAAGGGGAGGGAGGGGGGAAATTACTAAAAGGGGAGTAAGTTAAGGGAGACAGCTGCCTAGCCCGTATGGTGTTTTTACACCTGGGAGTTCCTTTTGTATACCTAGATTTAAACTATGCAAGTCTCATCTACTGTAATAAGGAGTCTCTCTAAAATAGTAAGACACTTTGTTCTCCTAAAAAAAAAAAAATCAGTATAGCTTTACATTTCATTCTCTTGGAATACGCCTTGTGTCTCCACCAAGGTTCATATTTGCTCCACTCATATTTATTGCAACAATTCTGAAAAAGGCCTTAAAGTCATTTATTTAAGCACACAAATTCATATTCTTGGGGAAAGGTGTTTGTATAATTGCAAGCTGTGCTCTCAGAAGAGAACACATACAGCCGCCACACAGCGAGACCTGGACAGGCTGGAGAGTTGGACAGAGAGGAACCTTATGAAATTCAACAAAGGCAATTGTAGGGTGCTGCACCTGGGGTTGGGGGCTGACCTGCTGGAGAGCNTGGGAAGATGGGGCCGGTCTTTTTCCAGTGGTGCCCAGGGATAGGACAAGGGTTAATAGGCACAAACTTATACATAAGAAGTTCCATCTAAACATGAGGAAGAACTTCTTCACTTTGAGGGTGGCAGAGCCCTGGAACAGGCTTCCCAGAGAGGTGGTGGATTCTCCTCTGGAGACATTCCAAACCCGCCTGGACACGTTCCTGTGCAACCTGCTCTGCCAGGGAGTTGGACTAGATGATCTCCAGAGGTCCCTTCCAACGCCACATCATTCTGTGATTCTGTGAAGAGTGCTCCAGGAGCCAGTAAACTAAAGGAGTATAAAGAGTTTAATGAGAGCCCAAAGCAAACAAAAAGCTTAACAAGCAACAGTCTTCAGAACTAAGACTGTTAGATGAGAAACTGCTTTGGATGCTTTGCCCTTCAGTTCTAGGATTGCTGTGTACAAAAAAACTTTATGATGAATATAAAAGGATTCATCTACGTTTGAAAGTGCTAGTCTGAAGTGGAATGATATTCCTGAACAGTTTCATGTCAGCACCCACCTGAGTGAGAATTTTAACATACAAAATCACCTCACACCACCTGACCTATGGTAATTGTCTATAGTTAATTACAGAAGCGACGCAATCTCTCAATTGTGTTATACAAGCTTTCAGGGATAAATCATCTCAACCAGCACAGCACATTGCACAGTGAATTGCTCATGTTATCATTTCTCAGATGCACCACATTCATAAAGATGCCCTAATTGTTTCACTATTATGTGAAGTTTGCTTTATTAGATTCTATGCTATACTTCGCATCATTCACAGCTTACGTTTGCCTAAAAGTTGAGAAGGGCATTTGGTGGAAAATTAATTCTGTGAGGACATTATTATGCTGAGGGTATTTAAAATAAGTTGACTTGGTAACAGCTACTGCTGCTCCTAAGTTGATTATTCAAAGAGCAAAAAAATTTCTGGCCTTAACAATACCAAACCACATGTGTTATTCACAGAACAAATATAAATATATATATATGTCCAAGTAACATCCTGTCAGCTTCAAGTGTTTTCACTTGTATTATTCCAAGTTTAAGCATACATAAAAAGCATAAAAAACCCCATCAAGTCCATAATGTTTCAAAATTGCATGATACCAAAGCAAAATAGGGAGGCAGCTGGCCAGATCAAGTAACTATTTACTGATAACCCACTTACAACAGCTGAGGAAATTATACCACTCATGTAGTTCTGACCAGTGATAGAGAACCAACATTTCACATTTTCCCAATAATGATGGATAAGAAAACTCCGAGGTCTATGCATTTTAATAGATTTTAAATATTTTTAAAAGTAAGGCTGCTTTCAGTCAGCATTAGATTTTTCTAATGTATATTTGAATTCTACTTAAACACATTATTCTATTTAAAATGTAACTAGCCAATAAAAATGCAGATGATTTTTTGCCCATAACTTTATCCTGTATTGCTTTTCAGTGAACCATAAAATAAATAATCTAACTTTTCATATTTGCCTATTTTTAGTCTGCATATCTGATGGCACTCCTGGTCTCTGCACTAGCTAATTTTGCTATTATAGGGTGTATTTCTAAAACCCAACTTTAGCAATACAACAGTCTTGTCAGAAAACAAAACACCATATAATCAACTATTATAAATAAAAAAATTGTTGCAAAAGAAAAGATACACAAAACCTGAGCATCACTTAACATACACACACTGCTGGGCTCCAGCAGACAGAATGCATTAATACAGATGTTGCACTGTCAGACAAACTTGAAAAGGTTATGAGATCTTGTCAAAATTAAGCTAAGAGATATATTGCACTGTATGTTTGAAGAGAATCTATTCAAAACAACTTCTATGCTAAAGGGAGCTTTTACCACAAGCAACTTATAACAGTGGGCCAAATCCAGAAAAGCCCCTTAAAAATTTTAAATGTCACCTCAGTAGAATTACCTGGTTAAGGGAAGTGACTCTTAGGGCACAGCTGTACTGTTTCTGCAGTTCCGTATTACCCACTCATACCCAGAAGGGACTCCTTTTACCAAATGACAACATACATATGCAACTCCAACTTAAATTGGTCCTAATCCAAGCAGAAGGCATTGCTATTTCAAAGGTGATAACAAAAATTAAGCGTGCCAAAAGCTCACGTCACCCCAACAGCGCTGATTTTGATTAAAAATAGGACACAGGGTGCTCTCTGCAACAGCAAGAAGAGTAAAGAAATTTTCCAGAAGAGCTTGCCATCACTTGGCACAGACACCTCACCTGAAGCAGTTCACAAGACAGTTACTCATGAACGCATTGTGCCAGCAGGTGCTGTGATGCTACCAGGGAGGGGGGGGATAACATCAGACCTGTCCTTGAGGCTCTTGAGGCAAAGGGAATTTGGGAATCACAGACAAAACACCATGAAGTAAGGTCACCTGAAGAGCAACACAAAGGAAATGGAGTCATTCCAGCCAGTAAGTAAGCCCCATTGCGTGCCCAGCTGAAATGCCTTTACACAAATGCAGGCACCATGGGGAACAAGCAAGCGGAGTTAGAGATGTGCACACACC
>VXAK01000742.1:210-29606 GCA_013399435.1 Arenaria interpres
TCCATTCCCTCTTGTGTCTTTCAAATTTCCTGTCACGCAGTTAGAGATGTAATTCATGAACCTTCTCCAGCTGACTTGGTTCATCTGTAGGTAGCACCAATCAGGAAAAGGAACCTGCAAGTCCATTTAAATCCAATGAATTATGAAAGTGAAGTCAAAGAACTGCTGGCCTCTACTCATCTTGTACTGTCCACAGGCATCTATTATCCTGTTTAAAATGCTCTGAAGCGAGTCATTAGTTAATTAAATTACTGAGAGCTGATATTACAGAGCAACCACATAAAGGATTGAGAGAATCAGTTTTAAAGAGAAATAAAGATGCAAACCATTCTATTTCTCAACTATTAATCACATCACCTCTGACATTCAGGGGATTCTTTCATACTATGCTTGAGACGGTAGCCGACAAAATATGTGGTGAAAAAGTAACTCAGCTATTTGCTTTATTCAGTATCAGGAGAGCTCGAAGAAAACCTTGACATTAAAGATTCCAAATACATATATATGTGTATGTTAAAATTTGAGAAATTCAAAGCAAATCCAGCCAACTGTTTAAATCCATCTATTGTTGGAAATGGTAATTGAGAAGAATGCATTGAACTATCACATATTTTGTTAGAAATATGATAATTTGAAAGAAAGGAAATTAATATTTTAAGCATGCGAACTTATAAATTTTACATTACCCATGTAATAAACAACTAAATTATTCATATTATGCATAGGGAAACAAAACACATTTACTTCTTACCTGGAAATTAGTGGTTTTATTAGAATTACTCCTCTTTTTTTCAGTACCTAAACTTTTTAAAGGAGCTACTCATAAATATATTAACCGATAGTATTTTATACTATCTATGTAAAAATAGACAGCTCTTCATAAAAAATGTAAATGGTAAAATCATATTGGTTATAAAATGCAGGTATGGGACTTGGATTGTAAATGTGTCTCTGAAGGTATTTCTCTGTTTATACATATGTGCAACTTCGTATATATATAAAATAAATACATTGTAGCTTATAATTCATATCTTTTTGCAGAATGAAGATTGGATTCTATACATACTTGGAGTTTATTGATAAGACACTAAGATTTTGTGTGGGATTGATTGTATTACAGTGAGCTATGTATTCCTTTTGACTTGATAATTGGAACATTTGTTACTGGTATTTAAAATTCAGCAGGATACACAAGCTTATATCTAACTTACAGCATTTTGTTAGTTCCATCAATGTAATTTGCAAATGTGACAGCTACCACCCATGGTTAATATCTTACTTATTTACGCCAAACTTGCAACAATATACTGTTGCAGTATATTGTATATATAAATGTATATTGTATATACAATATACTGCCACAGAAGTCATATAATCCAGTTAGGTATAGGCATTTAACATGCTTCTGTGCAAAATGCAAGAGAAAATCTTGCTCATGTAAATAAATAATGCTACCTGTTTTATTTAGAATATTCTAGGAACACTAGAAAAAAAAAAAAAAGCCTTATATTTCAAAGCTCTTCTTAAAGATCAAATTTTACTCAGTAAAGCAGATTCACACCTTCCACAGACTCATACCACATAACACACCCTTGATATACTGTTTCATTTTTTACCTTTTGAATATATGGTAAAATAAATAACTTGTTTTCAATAAAGCGTTCAAAATACTGAGAAAAATTGTTTTTAATAGAGAAGCTAAAAGTCACAACAGAGCAAAAACTTCCATGCATTTGTGTCAAAACTTGAAAGCTTTTATCCTTGTACTGAAAAGCTTCAATACATTGTTTTTACTATTATGTTTATTTGATAGAACCAAGGGGGTTTGTTGCACCAAACAAAAAAAAATAATATTGGTAACAAGACCTCTTTATACTTAGTCACTGGGATATTAGTACTTAGATATTTGGGGTAGCATTGGAGCTAGATTATTTCTGTATGATGCTTTTATATTTACATGTCTCTTTCTTTTTGAGCATTGTTGCATGAACTGTAAGACTGAAGGGACCATTTCATTCTGGGATGACTCGCCTGCTCTGTTGGTTCCATGTGAAACAGGCTCACATTGTCTCTCAGTTCAAAGATGCTACCCTGATAGTCTTCCTGCAGGAAAATTGCTTTGTATTCCAAGGTATCCGGGGCATGCTAGGATAGAGATAATAGTGGGTGGTTTATTTTTTGGTTTCAGAAAGCCTGGGGCAGCCACAGTTCTGATCTATATTTTAGCCATGACTGATGTCTCTACATTACCTAAGAGCCTTACGGAGCATTATGGAATATTATGTATAGGAAAAATATGACTGATGTGTGGGATTCAAATGTCTTTTATTCAAAAATTTCCTATTTTAACCACTCCATATGAGCCAAAATGCAGGTAACTGCCTAGAAATCAAGCCTGTGGTATTAGAAGAGATAATGATGGATTTTATCCCTCTGTCCTGCAGAAACACAGTGCCAGGCTGACCTCCATCAAGATATTGCTGCTCCTAAATTTTGTGCAACTGGGCATGATGAGCTATCTTTTATATATTGCTGGATGGAGTCAAACTGCTTCCTAGAAGAGCTTTCTAAATGAATTTTTGCTGGAAGTCGCACATTCAACTGCAGTGCATTCACATTGTTGCCAGACAAAAAAGAGTAAGAAAGGTTTCTTTGTATGATGACTGCAAAGTCACTCAGTGCAATATTTGGGAGTCATGGCTGTTAACTTCTTATCATGTTTCATGGCAGGAACATAGACATGAGGGAGTCAGAAGCTCTACTTTCAGCAGCCTTCTCCTTATCATTACTCCTGGGAGCTGAAGAATTCATTTAGGTTTTCTGGCACTTAAACTTCTGTCTAATAGGAGACTTGATTTAATTTGTTGACCTAAAGGCTGACGGGACAAAGTCCAAGCTCACCTTCTGCAATTCCACTGGCTACTTTTATTATTTGATTTTTATTGGTAAGTAAATTTGATTTACGCTTATTGAATTTTCTGTGAGTTGACTTTCAAGTGTGACAGAAATACAAGTAAATAGGAAATCTAGAGCAGAAAAACATTTCCTGAACTCCTCAATTTCTCTTATGTTCTTCAGTTAGTGGAAAATAAATAATTAGCAACTCAAGTGTTTTCAAAAATCTCATGGTTAACTTTTGCTATCATGTTCGGGCAGACAATTAGTGAATAGTTCAGGTTAATGTGTTCTTGTACGTATAACTTCACAACCATGCATTGGAGCCAGACCCTGCCCAAGGAGGTGGCAGCAGGGCCGACCTCCAGTTCCCCACAGCCCTGCCATGCCCAGCCATGACCCCTGCAAGCCAGGCCCAATCATGGCCCCATCCTGTCCCATCCTTGGCCAGTCCCTGTCCCCAGGGAGGTGCCCAATTCCCTGGGCTGGGGCTGGCCCTGTGCCTCCCCCGCTACCCTGCTCCTGGCTGGGGGGTGGCACTTGCCCTGGCTGCCAGGCCCTGCCATCACCCACCTGTGGAGCCCTCAACACCCTAAGAGAAGAGGCCTCTTAGATCAATGAGTGAATTACTGTTTATATCAACTTACATCATGTGACCCTTTTCACAGACTTACAAAGTTCCTTCTTTAAATTTGTTTGTTTTCCTGCCCAATCTGTCATCGGTTCTTGGTAGGCTGCTGTGGTGGGTTGACATTGGCTGCTCTTCATTCCGCCTCCACCCCCCCTCCAACAGGACAGGGCAAGAAAATAAGACAGAAAAGCTTATGGGGTGATATAAATACAATGAAATCACTGACCAATTGCCGTCACAGGCAAAACTGACTCAAATTGGGGATAATTAACTTAATGTATTGCCAGTTAAAAACAGAGGAGAATGGTGAGAAACAAACACAAAATCAAGGCTCCAGTCATTCCATAACAGCTCTTCTCTGCTCCTCCTGCCTCCTCACACTTTTCCCTGATCCATCATGGGGCCTCCCACCGGGGTCTCTCCCAGGGCCACAGGGGCATCTCTGCGGGGGCGCCTGGAGCCCCTCGTCCCCTCCTCCTGCTCTCCCCTCGGGGCTGGCAGGGCTGTTTCTCACCCGGTTTCCCTCAGCCCTGGCTGCTGGGCAGCGTTTTGCCCTTTCTGAACCAGGCTTTCCCTGCCCCTCACCACAGGGGCCCATCCTGATGCCAAAACCTGGACACCTGCACCCAGTACAGCTACTCTAGAATCTTCTCCCACTATATAGACATGATTCTTCCATGATTTTAATACACGTCACTGTTTTTTGGTTGTTTTTTTTTTTTTTTTATGCTGGATCCTGCATGATTTCCAAAAGGTTTTTTTTTTTTTTTTCCCCCTAATCTCTGCCCTGGCTTGTCCAATCTAACCTCTATAAAAGCCTCAAGTGGGCTTTGAATAAACTGTTCTCACCTACAATGTGTATTCTGTAAACTTAAGAGTACCACCTCATGTTTAGTGGTCAGACACTAAGCTCTCTCTGATGATGGAATATTTACCTAATTATTCATATTTTATTGCTTTGGATAGAGCTTGAGGGCACCTGATGTGATTTAATAAATCTAGCTCAGAGAATGTATTTATTGGTTTTCTGCTTGGTAACAAAGCCTAGTTACCAAACAGAACTGTAGAGCTGAAAAATCTTTTGCATTCCCTCCATGCCACTAGATTTTGCCACTCCTGTAAACTTCAAACTGAATCTGAAGAAGCACTAACAGAAGTGTGATCGATTTCTCAGTGTGAATGAAGATAGAAGAACCTCTAAAACATAACTTAATATGATAAAAGATAGTACGCACACAAAAAATGCATACCTCTATATTGAAACAATGCTCCCTAAGGCTTAACCAGTACTTCAGTTTCCAGCAGTACTTTAGAGGAGGAAATGCTGAATACTACATAACATATATTCAGTGCATAGCACATGATCTACTTCCTAAGTTGTACTGGACATCACTATTCATAATGGTGTTTGCCATAAGTCAATGTGCTTTTTATTTCAGGCATGGCAAAACACACTATTTTCTTCTTCCTTTAAATCAAATTGCTTAAAATATTCCATAGAACTCTAGGTAGTTTTGTGCAGAGAACAGGACAACTAGAAACAGTTTTTAAAGGTAACCAGAAATTCTTTCTTTACTTTTTTTTAAACATTGCCTCCTTCGCCTCTCATTTTCCACTGCAGTGATCAAGCCTCTCGTAAAAGCTCTTGTAACACATTTCAGATAGTTTCAGTCATTTTTGCTTCACTTGATGGAGATTAATATTCCCATGTGTTGTGTTAGCTAAGTAGTCATGCAGCACATTTGAAGCTTGAATTAAAAGCCCATTTTTTCTCCCTGAACAAGATTCATAAATAAAAAATATCATCTTTGAATAAAATTCAGGTATTGCACTGAAGGGAAAAGGCTTTATATGTTAACACTGTCAAGACTCAACAACGCATAGTAAAATGGCTCCACAAGCAATGAAATTCAGATTTCAAGCTAAGTTATCTGACTTTTGTTTAAAAAAAAAATGCACCAGTTTACTTAGTTTTGTAAGGATTTCAGTCAGGATAAGTTCAATTTTAGTATGCAGGTGTGCTGAATAAAAAAAAATAACATGTAGGCTGTTTTTCTGTACCCTAAATCATCACTTATAGGGTCATCCTGCTGCCCTAGAGAAGACCAGTTTCAAAACATCATATCTGAGAGAGAGGCAACAATGTGGCGTCTAAATGCATCCATTTATCATACACACACTTTTCCTCTCCCTAACTCTAATGTTAATTCAGCAGGATCTTACCCTACTTCATCCAAGGACACTTAACATATTGTCAATGATAAAGAAAAGAAGACTAATATGAATCATTAGGATCTCATTAAAATGAACTGTTGAATTCCATCATATCATGTCTATTTTTGCAACTGTCAAAGGAATGTGATTTTTAAGATTATGGATGGTTTTTCCAAGTTTGCACTGGCAGTTCTGTTATCTCCCTTGAAAAAACACTGACAGTCATACACGGTCAATTCATATCACTTGACATTTTCAGGAAGGTGCCACACTCAGTTCTTTCTCATTCTTTGTGCATGAACAGTCTCTGGGCAAATAGGTGTCTAACCCTGTTCAATAGCAAGACATTAGACAACTATGTGTATCCAGCTGGGGAAACGGAAATTCTTTACTGCTCAAGTGCTCAAGTACTGTATTGATATAACACTCAAAATTTAAATGAGGATACACCTACTTTTTCAATAAGAGCAAGTTTATTTTAAACTGCTGCTTCGATAGTGTAATTAGTTTTGCGTGAATTTGCTCTTTTTTGCTGCCTTTTCCATCTCTGTTCAAAAGACAACTATACATAAAACAGGTATAAAGGCAAAAGTAGATTAGAAGGAATTGCTTTGATTACACATCTAGTCCTGTTTAAGAAAGATGAAATAACCTGTTCCAGCAGTTTAAAACTTGCTTGATTCCTTAGACAGTTCTCCTAACAGAAGTCATATCTCAGTTTCTGCAAAACTTAGCCACTTTCATAAATCCAATGATTTAAAGAGCAAAAATAGGTCAAATAAAGATGATAAAATAATTAACTTTACAGATTCGCAGAGCTCAATTTGAGAAAAAAAAAAAAACCTGTCATATTTATCTTTGGTTCTGTGAAGTGATTATGTATTAGATAGACAGAACACTCATGGAAAGTTGCAGCTGCTTGAATCATGTTTCTGTGCTGAAACAACACTTAATTTTCTTGCTTTTGCCCTAATGTGTTTACTAAAAACAGACACGATGTTTTTGCTTATTATGCCAATAGAGTTGAAACTCTGTTTCTGTATGCTTGCTGGCCTCTTGTGCCTTTGAAAGTAGCTGAAAGCTTTAAAATCCTTTAGTTGGCTTGATTAGACAGTGGCCCTTTGCCTGGCATTGATTTCAGGATTTAGAGTTTATTAGTGGGTCACCCGGGTATTTTTTTTCTATGTGTTGTTGGCAATTACCCAACTTCTTTAATAGCTAAATACTAAAACCAATCAGAATTAAAGCTGGTCTCTTTTTTTAAAGGTTTCAGTGTGGTTTTTTTTTTCCCTTGTATGATTACAGAATTCTCATTTATGTACTAGTACTTTAATATATTTTACATGCTTATGTGCTAGTTCTATAATTTTTATTCATCTTTTAATACGGGAATGCAAGTAAAAAATAAATGGTGACTGAGTGTGCATTTCAGTCAAAGGCTAATACATATTAAAAGCTTTTAATAAAATAAAATAAAATAAAAATAGAGCAAAAAAGCCAAACAAGATATTTACTGAAATAAAAGCTCATACAGTGATTTGCAGTGTGCCATACCTCTCCCTCCTGAAGACCGAACCAGAGTGGCAGGTTATCTATATGACACTTATGGTGAAAGAATGTTCAATGAATAAAGCACAGGGCTAAAAGAGGGGTTACAGTTTGCAGATTGCTGGCCATACAGTGGCTGTGTGTAAAGCATTGATTGATGGCATTAGGAGCAGAGCGCGATGCAGAACATCTAACAACAGTGTAAACAACTAAATAAAATGGGTACTGCCAAGCACAGCCTGCAGTACCTCCTTGTTTGATGCAATTTGTATACTTGGTAAGTTCAGGGAACTGCTGGAGAGGGTACAGCAAAGGGCCAGAAAGATGATTAAGGGCCTGGAGCATCTCTCCCACAAGGAGAGGCTGAGGGACTTGGGTCTTTTTAGTCTTGAGAAGAGAAGGCTTAAGGGAGAACTAATTAATGCGTACAAATACTTAAAGGAAGGGTGTCAGGAGGACGGGGCTGGTCCTTTCTCAGTGGTGCCCAGTGACAGGACAAGAGGAAATGGACACAAACTTGAGTATAAGAAATTCCACCTAAACATGAGGAGGAACTTCTTTACTGTGAGAGTGGTAGAGCACTGGTACAGGCTGCCCAGAGAGGTGGTGGAATCTCCTTCTCTGGAGACATTCAAAACCCACCTGGACAAGTTCCTGTGCAACGTGCTCTAGGTAGACCCGCTCCTGCGAGGGGGTTGGACTAGATGATCTCCAGAGGTCCCTTCCAACCCCATATGATTCTATGATTCTACATGCTATTCCATTATTACTCAGCCTGAAAATACTGAATGGTGAAAGACTGTGGTACAGTTCCCACAGAAAAGCACCTGACACACTTTTTTTCAGTTTTGATTGTGATCTTCAGCTGCTCTTCATTGAACACAGCTTGCTCACCAAGTCTGCATCCATTTGATTGAGGTTTCATCCAGGTTATGTTCCTCTAACTTGCCTTGGAATGTCACACGAAATAGTATCTTAGCCTTTAATAGTGTCTACATATGTGGCCCCTATTCTTTGTTCATTAGAGGCAATGCATTGCAGAAGGTGGAAAGTTAATTGCAACAGAAAAATATCTTCACCAACTCAGTGTTAGTTGGTACTCAAATTTTTTTTTTTTTTTTCTTTTTCTCCTTGAAAAGACAAGGAGAGAAAATAAAATTTAAAAGCTTGTGGTTGAGAAAAGGTCAGGGAGGTTGCTCACCAATTACCATCACAGGCAAAATAGACTCAACTTGGGGAAAATTAATTTGATTTATTGCCAACAAAAAAATAGAGTAAGAGAGCGAGAAACAAAAGCAAAACTAAGATGAATTCTCCTCACCCTCCCTTCTTCCCAGCTTCAACTTCACTCCTTAATTGCCATCTCTTCTACCTCACCTACCCCTGAGTGGCACAGGGGGATGGGGAATGTTTGTTGCAGTCAGTTCGGAACAGTTCCTCTATGCTGCTACTTCCTCCTCCCACTGTTCCACTGCTCCACCCTGGGGTACCTCCCACGGGATACAGTCCTTCATGAACTGCTCCAATGTGGTTCCTTCCCATGGGCTGCAGTTCTTCAAGAACTGCTCCAGCATGGGTCCTTTACATGGGGTATAGCCCTTCAGAAACAGACTGCTCCAGTGTGGGTCCCCTGCAGAGTCACAGGTCCTGCCAGAAAACCTGCTCCTGCATGGACTCCTCTCCATGGGTTCCTACCAGGAGCCTTCTCCAGCATGGGCTCTCCACAGGTTACAGCTTCCTTCAGGGCACATCCACCTACTGTGGTCTGGGGTCCTCCATGATCTGCAGGGGGACAGCCTGTTTCACCATGGTCTTCTCCACTGGCTGCAGGGAAATCCCTGCTCTGGCATATGGAGCACCTCCTCCCTGTCTTTCTCCACTGATCATGGTATCTGCAGGGTTGTTCTATATTCTGATTCTGTTTTCCGTTCCTATCCTAGATAAATATAGATTGTATTTTTCTCCACTCATTTCTGTAACTCATTTCAAAACAAAAATTCTTTTTCAGTGTATTGGGGGAAATGTAATAAACTCAGTGTTTTGACACATACTTTAAATTTTGAGGTAAAAAATATAATTTTGAAAAATAATTCTTCATTTCACTATGTAAGTATGGGTTAAAATACCTGAGACAGGGAGAGGAATTAAATACTTTATCAAGAAAGATTACATTTGTTTATAATTTCTCTAGTGAAAAAGCATTCATCTTTCGTCCCCACCCTCCCCACCATCCTTCCATCCTGAACTATAATCCCATCATTTGCTTGACTGACTCTCTTGAACTTTGACATTTGGTTTGCTCATGCAGTGTAAAAAGAATTAAGCTCAAGCGCCCACCCAGGTGGGATCTGTTTGCCTGCACATCCTACATGTGATGATAGTTCATTTGTCTTCATAATACAGTCAGCAGCATTAATAAGACTAATCAGGTCATGTCAGTTAATGGACTGTCCTTTGTCACAGACTGAATTTTCTCTTTAGAGGCAGAAGGGAATAATTTCAATGTTAGATCTCTTCTGGACATTCTCTATCTGTATACTTCCTCCCTCCCTCACAGCTCTCTTCTCTGTAAACCATCGCTGGTTTTAATTAATATCCTTTCTTCCTTTCATTGAGTCAGTGAGCCAGTAATAACCTCTGATGTGTCATTTTGTGTTATACTACTTGTGTGCCAGTATCTTGAGCATGGCATTAGATCTCATTGTAGAGCTGCAGCTCTTGCTATAGACCATTGCAATGAAAGACAGAGTACTGCTTTTAAAGCTTTTTTCCTGTATTTTGTATATTTTGATTCGAAAAACAGGAATTAAATGACTGGGTATATAGCCTTTAGCATTTATATTAATGCTCAATTCACAATATAAAATTATAATACATTTACACCACAGTAACAGGATATGATCCCTTATTTTAATATGAAAAGATATCAGGTGAATTTTTGCCATTGAAGTAGTAGAACAGAGGTTCATTCCTTAATTTTATTAAGATACATCTTAAATATCTTGGTGTCTTGGTAAGAAATGTGACCAAAAGAGGATGACACATCCAGCACTGCTCAGTCTGCTTTTGTAGTTTCGATGGCAACTCTGCTACCTATTGGGGTTTTTTTTCTGTATTTTTCAAAACTATAAGCCAGTTTCTGCCCTTACTTCTGGAGGAGACAACTTTATAGATGCAGCATTAACTTCTTTTACACAAATAGAGAGGATGTTCAGAAAGCCATAAAGTCAATGCTTCCTCAGAGACTGAATAAAAGACATTAAATCTAGGCAATCATTACTGAAAATCTTAACCATACTTGATTCCAAGACAAATTGTAAAAGCTTCTTTAAACTTCAAAAAAAGATTAAATTTCAGAAAAAAGATTAAAAAATGTTAAAATTAAAATTAAAAGCTGATGTTTACTGATAAGCTCAAGATAGCAGACTAGCTGGCACGTCCTAAATTAAATATTTAATTTTTGAATTATTAATTCTGTAAGTACTAAAAACATGAGCTATTTCTGGATTCTTTGCTGATTGTCAGGTTTATTCCCGGAATATGACTGGTTTAGTTTAACTGTATCTATTCTTTGCTGTTAAAAGAGCTTGAAGGTACCTATGCTACTATAGGGTGTCTTCCCATATTAGATTAAACATCTGTATAAATGCATTTTACAATCATAAATCTATCCAAAATACTATGCTATTCTCTATCTCAGTATGAAGAAATTGGTGTAAGTTCATAAAGCTATGAATTTCTTGATTGAACGTAGGCAAACTTTTGGGTCATCTAGTCCTACCATCACTGCATTGTTGGCACTTCTGTTTGCATCCAAAAGAACTAAAAAGCAGCTATATAGAAACATGCTACTAAATTAAATAGGACGGATCTCTTTCGTAAAGCAGTTACACTTCTGAAAAATATTATTATCTGAAGACTGAATTTTGCATGCAGATAAGCATTGTCATTTCACCTTTAATGCTGAAAAGCTAACAAGTCACATTTTTTTGTGGATGCAAAAATGGTGTTAAGCATGGAAGAATGAATAGTATATTTTTTAAAAGTGATTTAGATGCTATACAGAAACTTAGTTTTTATATTTAGTAAGATCTAATGCATGGGTAACCAAATGTCCTGCAGGACCAATATGTACTGCATTTGTCTCTTGAAATACTTCACATAACGAGGCCAAGTTAATTTGAAATTTATATAACTGTAATGCAGCAAAAGGAATACTTGTGACTGACATCATTATAAGATCTCATTTATCCTCTCATCTTTTTTATTTTATGGAATTAATTGCCAATTTTTTTTTTATTTTTTTTTCCTACATGTGATGATAGTTGGCTGTTTATTTTGTTTTACAGAAAAAAATCAAAACTCGTGTTCTTCTTTTTAACTTTAGTGCTTTCATGTCTCTACTGGTTAGTGAATTTCTTAGTAAAGCAGAATCAGCTGAAACAGCTAAACTCTAAATTAGTGCTATATAAAACCTATTAATCCTATTAATTTCTATTTTAACCATCAGCTAAGGAGGAGCAAAATGATGTGGAAGTGATATTTTGCACAATGTTATGCAAACCAAGCATAAACGAATCAAATGAAAGCCCCAGTGGGCAAGCAAACACAAAACAAAACCCCCGCTAGCTTTCCTTAAAGCAGACCTTCCAGTGGAGAGGCAGAGCATGGGAGAACAGGCATAGGTAGCTTTCTTTAATTTCCCTCACAGCTGGACAATTAATTCACTCAGCCTCCTGGGTAGCTGGCTGATCTTGAAGAGTTTGTTGTATAATGAATATTTCTTTGTCATAGTGGAAAAAAAAATAAAAATACCATCAACATTTCCATCAACAGCTAGCAGATTCTGTAATTTTTTAAATATGATTCTTCTTCCTTTTTTTTTTTTTTCCCTGGGATTTCTGATGAGAAACTAGAACTGCAGATCACAAGAGAGCAACTGGCTACATCATGATGAAAATCCTTCCAGAATCATTTGAGAATACTATTAAAAAAGAGTTGTCTATGAAATTAATTGAAGTATTTGATATCTGCCTGATGCAAATTCTTCTTTAATGAGCTAAAGCAGGGATAACATAAAACCAGTGAAATTTGCAGAACAGAAAATAAACTTGACCATGGAGGTACAAAATTACTGTTTAGAAACTTTTTGGAATGTATGATTTCGATGAAAGGAAGGAGAATATTTAGTTACTTTTTTCTATAGTAATCAGTTTGACTGCTGCATGACCATGAGAAGTATTTCCATCCAAATTCATAAAAAGCTCAGGAGGAACATTCATGGAGTTCTGAACAAAGTTGTGGGTAATTGATGGAGAGATACTCTTGCCTATTCCAGATATCTCCCAATGTATCTGTAGCTGGTCTCAAAAAGATGACGTTTTCACTCCATTCTATTACACTTTGAAACTTCATTGGTTTGCAATCACAGACGTTTTATTCTGTTCCCCTATAGGTTCTAAAAGACTCGTAATACCTTTGTTAAGGTAAAAGAAAATCCATCTGAAATATTTTCCATATAATGGTCTGAATAAAGAAAATAATGTTTGACATTTGTGTTAAAGAAGTCAAAAGAAATATTAATCATGATCGTATCTCTTTTAAAAAGTGAAGACCTCAAATTCATAAAAAGTACACGTTTTGCAGATAAATAAATGTAGCCTCAAAATCTGTGATCCTGTAATCAAACATTTAAAATGCAACGGTAATGCATAAAACAACCACTGTTTCTGTGGTTAATTTTATTTCATTTTAAAAGGAGTAAGATTGGAAAAGAGAGAGAGATGTTAATTAGTACCTTAATCATACCTTTGGCCTTATCTGTAGAAGAATAAACAAAATATTGTGTGCAATGTTATCTATAACTATGACTGTATAAATAAAAAAAAGCCATAGCTTTCTTACATCCGAACTTGCATTTTCCTGAGGACCAAACCACGTATGTGGAGTTTTGTGGTTGGGGTCAAAAGTAAACTGGAAAAAAATAGTACAGAGTATCAGCAGAAAATGATCTGAAGTACTTTGCCTTGTGAATATGCCACAGGTGCTCCCAGAAACTGAATTATGAGCATGTGATTATTTAGTAAAAGAATTTATATAACCCCTTTTGACACATTGTGTGTTTTCATTACCAGCATGACAGAGACTTCCAAATTATTTTAAAGTGGTGCAAAACAGGCTGCTTTTCTCAAATAATATCAGCTGGTTTTGTCCTTTTCAATTTTAATGAAATTAAAGTCAACATTTATGTCTTTTTCCAATGTATCACTTTCACTCATCTGATTAGACTAAGGTAACACACTGTAGTAGTTTCAACTGAAATTATACAACTGAGTTACAGAACCTCTTTGATAGGCAGGACTCAGTAACTGTTATCTCTTCCCATGTTAAGTTGATCTTCTTATATTTCACCCCTTCACCAGAAAGCAGTAGTAATTGCAAAAGCACACATGTAATATTTGCAGTAGTTACAATTCTTTTAAAGGAAAATAGTGACTGCATTTTTGAGTCAGACTGCAGTGGCAGTTTAGGAGTCAGTGAGAGCTCTTTGTCAGCAGAGCTCTTTCTTTAGTCTATTTCAATACTTTGTTTCATCTTTCACATACTATATTATATATTAATGAGAGAAATAGAGCATTCCCAGACAGAGATAATGTCATGCACAATATCATATTTATTCAAAACTTCATTCATTTTCCTCAGGTGGCCCTTCCAGGGGTCATTGGCCTTTAACTCCTGAGAGAGTACAACAAAATCTGTAGCATATTTCTTTGCAGAAGCTCCGTGTATTTTTAATCTAAATCAAATCCAAGTTCACACAGAGAGAACAACATGTTATCTACACAGATAGGATATATGCTTTTGTCCTTCTGGCAAGCCTATATTTTGGAAAACTTCCATTTTGAAGTTGTCATTGATTATGTTTTGCCTCAATTATCTAAAAACTTGCTTTGGGACTATTACCAATATGACATAAAACATTTCTTCTACAGTTATTTGCTATTCAGGACCAGAACAGAACAAAAGCTACTTTAAAAAAATGGATCAGTTGAACCATTCCTTTTGTGCAGCTTCCAGCACAGCCACTTAAAGAAAAAGAAGTACATATAAATTTGAAAGGCATTTTTTATGATGTGAACAGTTATTAAATTTCAGACACATTCAATGGAGACATTAATTGAAATGGAGAGGGGAAGCAGAGACGGAGAAGATAAAATAGTATCATGAGATAGCTGTGGTTGAAACAATATCTCTTTTACACAAGAACGATGAAGACATCTTAAAGGATTTTAGTAGGAAGAAAGCAGTGCTGATGAGCTCTATCCCTTGGATGAGGCATCCTCCATTCTTACTTTTCACCCAGCATTGTGGTCTACCATCCATCTTTTGTCTTCTTTTCCTGGATTGCTCCAGGCAGATTGATGGCACTTTGATGACTGGTCCTTTTTCAGTCTTTAACCTTCCTAACATGACTTCTTTCTGTTTGGTGGACAGTTCTGCTACTTCAGCTGTTACTGGCAATGCGTTGGTTTGCTGACTTTTCCTCAAAAATAATGTTTAGTAGTAATGACCATTATATAGAAAGACCAGTTGTACCTGCAAGAGCTGCCATTTTTTCTGTGTTCAATTCAACATTGCAAAATGAATCTGCTTCCTGAGGAGCCAGATAGAGGAACCATGACATGCCTCTGCAGGATTTGCATCTGGTCAAACTTGAAGTCTGTGTCGGAGCTAGGAGTGGAGCGGTTGTACTCAGTTGCAATTCAATATTATAACCTGCTTTTCTTTCTAAACTCAAGGGACTTGCACTAATTTCTCATGAATAAGTTATTCTGCAACATGGAGACCATGTAATAAGTTTCCTGTACTGTGCTAAGTGCATTTGTTTAAATGTCATTGTCTCAAGTGAGGCTGTGCGTGTGGCTGATATACTACATTGACCAGAGATGTTTTCCTAGAACATGGTCAAATTAATAATGGAAGTTTAAAGCATGCCTCATGGGGTTTAGATATGATGTAGATGTTCTATCTATGTTATAAATAATGTATTATGTAGAAGAGTTGTTAGAAAATAAATGCACACTACTTGTAATAGTTTCCAAAGCAATATAGAAAGAAGAAGTAATTTTTTCCTGGAAATTCTCAAAATGTTCACTTGGTAATTCAAATCAAGTCTGAATTATTTTGCTCCTTTCAAGAGTGATGAGATGAAGTAGACAGTGGCAATGATGAATATTGAAAAATGTATCTGAACAAACAAACCACATGAATAGATGGAGGTTTCAATTCAAAGATGTTACCCCAGGAGTTAACTTAAGAGTTCATATTTGTGAATGTTTTGCTGCCTGTTCTGCTTGATGATAGCAAAGAGCTTTGCAGGCAGTTATCTAAAGCTACAAATATCACATGTAAAATACACGCATCTATATGCATGCAGGCTATACTTGCATGTGAGTCTTTTCGCTTTCAAGAACTGTTTATGAATACAAACATTGTAATTTTATACCAAATGCAGCACATCTGTGAAATGTTAAAGTTCTGAATTTACCAGTCATCTTTTGTGCCCTAGGACTACACTGGTGAGTGAAATACATTAGCTTAAATACTTTGCTGTAGCTCAGTAATCATAATAAAATATGATTATTATTTTATATAATAAAAACATATATTCACTAGAGGTTAATGTTCTAATCTCTTAGACCATGCTCATGTCAGTATTATTAACAGAAGTATGCTCTGAACCTGTGAGCAAGAAGAATCTAGACATAGAGCTGCAGATGTTGCCAGCACCATTCCTTCCTTAGGAGCTCATTTCAATGCAAAAACAGGTGAAAAGACTTCTTGAGGATAATAATCTTCCCTCAGTCTCCCTTTCTCCAGACTAAACAACCCCAGCTCCCTCAGCCACTCCTCATAAGACTTGTTCTCCAGACCCTAATCATCCAAGCTCAGCTGGTAGCTCATCAATAGAACCGTGGTTTTACCCTTTTTCATTTCTCCTTCTCACTTCTGCTTCTTGATTACTTATACCTTTACAAATTCTCTGCCTTCAGTGTACTTGTCTACTGCTCTGCCCTGGATGCCTGGTATTTCACGGCTTATCAGTGTTCCGTCATCCTGTATTTCACAAAACTCTTTTCCAAAAACTCAGATACATTTTGTCACATGAACTGTTGTTACCAAGCTCATATGGGTTATAACTCCATAACAAAGCTCAAAGCAATTAGGCAGAAGCTTAAGACTTTTGGGAATGTTTCTTGTCTCATTTTGTCTTCCATCTTTTGACTGCTTTTAAAACTAAAGATGCAGCCTTCAACATTTAAAAATAAAAATGTGGAAATTCCATTAATGGTCAGATTTTCTGGAAACAAATTAAAACCGCACATCTTAACAATGGCTTCTTTCTGTCCAAGATCCAGAAAGAGAGAGAAAGAACATATATGGAAAGTTCAAATTTAGATTATTCGAGAGCTGCAACACTTATAGATAAATCCAAGGCATAGGCAAATTTTCCATTACGTCCTTTCAATATTGTCTTGTCCTGGAAATACTGATTATATGGAGTATGGAGTATTTAATTTATGGAAATACTCATTTTTATGAGATTCTCAGATTGTATGCTATGTCTACATTAGACTGTAAGAAAGATTTCTGGATCCATCTGGGCAAAAGAGATGAGCAAATGGTCTTGGCGCTTTGACTGTCACTATTAATTTTCCTGACACTGTTTGCCTACTGTTAATTATTCATGCACGAGCTAGGATGTTAGGAATGTCAAACCAGGTTTGCTGAAATGGTAAGTAAAGTTGCAACAAACTCAAGGGAATGAAAACACTGAATAAGTAAAAGGTTGTTATTTATAATAGATGGGACTTCTAAAATGATATTGATTTAGAAAAGGCTCACTTGACAAGTGATGTCACTGTGTTGTTAACCAATATTAATCACCAGATCGTGGTGGCCTTTTCAAAAACTTGTTTATTTGATAGTGTTATTACTAAAGTCCAAACCAGGACACAATACATCACACCTAAGTGAAATATTTGCAGAAACTTTCTAGAACACTAATCTTTCCTTTATAATGTTAATTCCCACCAAAGAGACAACGGATAAACTTTGATTTCTTTACATAGTTTCAGAGAGTCATTTTTAATTTTGTGGACAGAATATCAGGTATTACTAGGGGAACACATGCCCAGGTGAATTGAACATTATCTCTTTCCTTGTAACTCTGCACTCTCATTAGAAAGTGCCAAACTTTGAAGGCTGGATTTTATGTTCATTTAAGCTGCTACTGTTGCTCTACTGAGTGAATTTATAGTAGTATTGGCATGGAAAGAAGACCCCAGCCATTGTACTTTCCTTTTGTTGTGAATACATTGGGAAACCTTTTTTTTCATTTGGTTCTTCCCTTCCCTTGTAGCCCTTGTAGCTCAGCAGGATCCCAATATGGCCCAAGGTTTCTGTCGATTTTTCCTAAATTGCACTAGCTATGAAGCAGTCAGATGGCTAAAGTCTACTAGCGAAACCAAATAGTGGTTGTTGCTAAATTACAGGCCTTGTTAATTACTATTAATCTCTGCACTTGTTCAAACTTGTTTTACTAAACTGATCTAATGCTTAACTGTTTGAGGTAATGCTTACTAATACCATATATAGTAGTACTTACATCTACCATTTATATCAAAGGTCCAGAGAACAATTATAAGAAAACCATTTTTAATATATAGAATAGCAGTCAAATGGAAAATAAGCATTTTGACAAACATCAACATAAAAAGAGCCCCACATAAATGCAAAACTTTGTAAAATATTGCAGAGGGCGTGGAGAATACGGTACCGCCAAAATCGTTAACAGATCACCAGAAGTCCCATTTCCCTGCACTTGCTTAAGGGAGAGAGGCAGCGATGAGGAAACCATGCATTACCAGCACAGAGAGAAAGAAGTTCAGATAAGAGTGGTAGCTGTAACATAGAATACTAATGATTTAATTGCATGATTGCTTTCCCCACCCCTTTTATTTTGGTTGAGCAATTTTGATTATTGGTGTGTTGCGTGGTTATAATTTTACCTGGACTAGTAATGACTTCGGCCACATATCAATATCACCCATAATAATACCACCAGTATCACTTGTAAATTCATGGTTCTGTATATGAGATATATTTCCTTTTTTCTCATAACAATAATTTTCCTTTTTTCTCTGAACATAAGCCCAGAGAGTATGCAGGTCACACTTAGTTTTTTGAAGATCCAGCATACCTCAAAGGACTAAGATGAGGAGAAGACGAGATGCTTCCTCCAAGTTGCCTAGCAGAATTGACATTAGCCCCCTCAGCTGTTTGAACCTGCAGAAATTAGACACAAATATCTTGGTCCATATTTTTACATATGTTGGTTAATATGCAACAATCTTGTGTTCTTTATTGTTCCTGTCTTGCTGAGAGAAAGATTCAAAGTTTGACACTCCCTGCAATGCAAGATATTTGCAAAAGTGATGTTTTCCACATGAAATTAGGATTATAGCCTACTTGAGGCTATGTTTTTCATTTTTGTTTAGCTTTTATCTTAAAAACCATCTGCTTCGTGGTTTCTGCACTGGTTCTAAGTGTATGAGAAAGTGCTGGGAAATGCTTGCTCATTGCCTTCTTTCCCCTTTCTCTTTCTCTGGTTTATTGTTTCATCTCTTTTGCTATATTCCTCTGCTCAAATAAAATCTGTTCGTTAACTTATTAGGGCTCCTCTAAACAAATTAAACAGTTATCTCCCATCCTTTCTCTACTTCTTAAAAATGGTTCCATCTATTGCTTTCTACATTATACTTCTAAGCTTTTACTTACAACTTTGTCTTTTTTCAGATTATTTTACTACATACATGCATATGTACAAACATACACACACATTATATATACATATACTCACACATACATACATACATATATGCAAAGAATCCCATTTACTTGTAGACAGAGGACATCCAAAAATATACAAACTCATAAACTGTGGCTAGGAATGAAAAAATGAATGGGCAGATTTGCTAATGATGATGAACACCAATGCAGCTCAGAATTTAGCCCAACTCAGTTGTCACAGTGTTCTCAGACTTGAACAGAGGAACTTTAGCTGAGAGGTCACCTAAACCTAGGTGTCATCTAGAACAGTAACAATGTTCTAGTCAAATCCTTCTGCATTTGCTGTGCTATCATTTAACAGGTTTGACTCACACTGAACACGTGAGCAAGACCTTTGTGCTGGCTGGCCGTGGGGTTTTATTTTGCCTTTCCTTCTGGCATGGCTTTTTGCTAGACTGTTCAGAAGTTCTGTCTTTGCCTTGCGGGAATATTGGAGATAGTAGTTATGACATTCCTACTGCTATTCATATGCACCTAGTGGTTACCTCTCATGGCCTTGCAAATCCTGGTTCTAAGTGGGAAGATAAAGTGATAAAAGGAACCAACTTGTCTTGATTTCAGTCAGAGACTGCATAGATGCACAGGTCCAAAGACAGAAATAAACATGGAGTTTTTATTCTGAGATACGTAAGAGATACATCTGCAACATATAAACACTTGTAAATTAATGCACTCTTAGGAGCAGATCAAATTGGATCAGAGAAAAAAATATGCTTAAAGGAAAGTCTGACTCTAAAATACTATAGTGTTCCAATTTTGTCATGAGTACTGGCTACGGAAATGAAACCTTTCTTTTATTTGTAAAGAGATATGGCTTCCTATGACAGTGCTAGATTGGGGAAACTAAATTTCTGTGGTGTCATACTACATCTAAATTCACATAAAATGTTGTATTTCAATACCATGACGTGGTGAAGAAATTCCAGAAAGATCAATACCATTGTATAACTCTTCAAAAAAAAATCTCTCTAGAGGTCTAGCTATAAATATCTGTGTTTCTGTGTCCCAGAATGTAGTCGTACCTTTTGCCTTACAACTTCGTTATGTCTCAGAAACTTGGTGCGTTAGATTGATTCTTGAGGTTTCCAAACAGAAGTGCTCCACTATAATTTGTTTCTTTTCTTTCTGAGAGTTTAAACTGTCATAGACTTTAAGCCCTTTGTTTTGGTGGGCATTTGTAACAAGTATAATTATTTTCTGTATTTTTTTTTCATGGATTCGATTAGATTATTTAACATGAGTAAAACATTAATATATTTTTCTTACTTTACAAATATACTCCTTCATTTTAAGTTTCATCCTTCTTTGAAAAAAAATATAATTCTTTAGAGGGTTATTAAGTATTAATCCCTGTAATATTAGTAATTGATTTTTATCAATCTCTTATTGTGAAGTGGAAGAATTTAGTGGGACAGAGAGAGAAATGCAGTCTGTTGTTCTATCATGGATGAAATATTATGGTTCTAATTTAAGACATTGAAAAGTTCATTAGTTACAGACTTTAATGGGTCTTTTGGTGAATATGTATATTTCACTTTCAAAATCAGCAGTAAGGTATCACATATAAACATTTGTGATAGTTCATAGAGGCCATTTTTCTGCTTGGATAAATTAATGTAATTTCTGTCTACATGTTTCCGTCAGTAACCTTATGGGATCATGCAATTAATATAAAAGCTTACCTTCATCATACCTGTGTATTCCATTGCTTTCCCTGAAGCAGGAAAATCTGATCTGTTGAACAGAAAAAAAAGTATTCATTTTATAACGCCATTAAAACTGATTCACTTGGGGGGGTACCTAATACCTCATTGTATAAACTGAAATAATGGTCAGGGACAATAGATGACTACATTACTTTTTCTTAATTTTAATGAATAAATGGCATTCACACGCATCCTAATTAACAGATATGACAAAAAATAATGGTATAAAAACTATCTTAGCACAGTGCCATATATGAACTATGTCAGCAATTATCAACAAAACTACATATTCCCTCTATATAAAGTAATGAATGCAGAGAATTCTTGTAAACTATTTACATTTTAAAGAAATTGAGTGTTCTTTTAGTATGTCTCTCTAAATGTATTCAAGTACTAATAGCAGAAGGTAAAAAAAAAAAAAAACAAATGTATTTTATAGCAGCTTTTCACTTCCACAACTGTTTCTAGGCAAAGAATTTTAAAATATTTGGGGCAAATTACAGAAAAACATGTAATTGACACAGCAGTTTGAGTTTCATTTTCAAATGTCTAATCAGCTGAGAGCACCTAAATATGCAGATAGGGCCTAGCTAGAATTGCAAATATTGGCCTGTGACATGTTTACTGATTAATCACTTGGACTATTCTCCATTAGTTATGCAGAGCATGAGAGTCACTTAAGCTGCATGACATGTTCCTGATGAGATATCACCCCACTTTACAAATAGGAAGAGTAAATAATATACAATACATTTTCTATGAACTTTCTGGTTTAGGGTAGCATTAGCTAAGTTCTGAACTCAAATGGGCAAAACAGAGATGCACACATGACAATGTCGTCTTCAAAAATTGGTGAAGACACAAAAACTATCATTCCTTTCTTAAAAATGAACAATACAATCTTAAGATTCTCTGAATGGGCTTTCCTTGGAAATTACTTCTATATTGAAGTTATATCTAAGGTCTCTTTAGCCTGGTCTGATATTACCTAGAAAAATTTTATAAGAAATGTGCCCAAGTTTTGCTTGACTAACTAAATGGACTTCTGTAAGGATAAAGACAATGTGTAGTAGGCCAAAATTATGCTGACTAACACAGTCAGCCTAAAAGACTATAAATACTAATTTTAAGACACTTTAATTTTTCTTTAAAATCCAAACAAAAAAATAAACCCCCCAAATCCTTCCTGTACAAAAAAACCAAACCTATGCTTTCCCTCATTATGCAACATTCTAATTCACAGACTTTTGAAGCTGAGAGATGGTAGACCTGTTACAGAGCTTTTTGCATCACTTAATGCTCTGTTGGAGGCACTCAGGCATTAAAACAATTGTCAGTTGATAAGACTACATGTAGAAGCAATTGATCTGACCCACAAATACACAGCACTATTTTAGTTTTCTTTACCAATTGTTGGTAACAGCAAAACACATCTAAAACCAAGTCCACAATCAGTGATTAGAGACAGAACAGCGTTTTCATCCATTCTCTTTGCAAAACATATACAAGAAGCAATTAGGCTGAGAAGGTCCGTAATTTATGAAAGTGTTGTTTACGTACTGGTTTGGAAGGACCAGGCACTAAGGAGTGATTGACAGAAGCTTTAGTGAGTTTAGAGAGACTTGTCGAGAACTTGGGAATAAAACACATTTTCCTGTGGAGCACTAAATGTGAGCAGTAGAAACAAAACTTTACAGGAACCAGAGAATTAAAATGCATTTTTCTCCTCTTTCTCCCCACCTTTCTTTTCCTCTCCTTCCTATCCCCAGCATCCCAAAGCAGTACACATGATACTCTGTGGTTAGTACTAAAGGCAGTAGAAAAAAAAACCAAGCAAAGAAAAGACTTTTAGCATTTAAGAAGAAAAAAACAAAAATAAGAATGCATATAAACAGACAAGCAGGAAATGAGAATGCACTTGGAATGATATAATACCAAAAAATCAATTATTCAGAAGAATCAGAAGATCAGGCTAAAAGCATAGACAGAAAACAACGACAGAAGGAACAAGAAAAGGACGTGGGGAAAAAAAAAAAAAAAGATCAGCACTGTGCCTGCATAATGATTTTCCCTGGCTTACTTAAACACTTGTATGGACCTTCTCAATTTTTTGTATGAGGCCACATTATGACCATAGAACATCAAGGAAGAAGGCAGCATTTCTCTGTTACTGCTCAAAACAGTTCTTCAATAATTAGATAGCCATGACCTGAAGATAATCAGGCATTTAGAGCATTAGATGTAGCTCCAGTAATGATATGTTAAGTGTCTGTGAGTAAGTGGAGATCTCACAGAAACAAAGTGCAGTTCTACTTCGGAATTCATGGAATCATAGAATAGTATAATGGTTAAAGTTGGAAGCGACCTTAAAGATCATCGAGTTCTAATCCTCCTGCCATGGACGGGGTAACCTTCCACTAGACCAGGTTGCTCAAAGGCCCATCCAGCCTGGTCTTGAACTCTTCCAGGGATAGGGCATCCACAACTTCTCTGGCCAGCCTGTTCCAGTGTCTCACTACCTTCACAGTAAAGAATTTCTTCCTAATATCTAACCTAAATCTCCCCTTTTTCAGTTTAAAACCATTACCCCTCATCCTATTGCTACACTCCCTGATAAAGAGTTCCCTCCCCATCTCTGCTGTAGTCCCCCTTCAGATACGAGAAGGCTGCTATAAGGTCTCCCCAGAGCCTTCTCTTCTCCAGGCTGAACAACACCAACTCTCTCAGCCTGTCTTCATAGGAGAGGTGCTCCAGCCCTCTGATCATTTTTGTGGCCCTCTGCTGGACCCGTTGCAACAGGTCCATGTCCTTCCTGTGCTGAGGACTCCAGAGCTGGACACAGCACTCCAGGAGGGATCTCACGAGAGCAGAGTAGAGGGGCAGAATTGCCTTACTTAACCTGCTGGCCATGCTTGATATTCCCCACCAGCCCCTCCTTGTTGGTAAGGCTGAGGTCCAGCATGGTTCCTTTCCTTGTTGGTTCCTCTACCATTTGAAGAAGAAAGTTGTCATCAACACATTCAAAGAATTTCCTGCATTTCTTATGCCCTGCTGTGTTGTGCCTCCAGCAGATATTGGGGTGGTTGAAGTCCCCCATGAGGACCAGGGTCTGTTAGCTGGATGCTGCTTCTATCTGTCTGTAGAGGGCCTCATCCGCCCTGTCAGTCTGGTCAGGTGATCTGTAGCAGACCCCTACTGTAACCTACCCCTGTGTTCCCTTTAATCTTGACTCAAGCTCTCCATTGGGTTTTCACCCATCCCCAGGTGGAGCTCCATGCACTCCAGCTAGTCATTGACATAGAGGGCAACACCTACTCCTCGTCTCCCCAGACTGTCCTTCCTGAAGAGTCTGTATGCCTCCATTCCAAGACTCCATAACAGCCATCCCACCACAACTCTGTGATGCCAATAAGATCATAGCCCTTGGAGGCGTGCACATGTTTCTAACTCCTTTTGTTTTTGTTTGTTCTCCATGCAACGTGCATTTGTACAAAGACACTTCAGCTGGGTGCCTGAGGGAGCCGACTTACTGGCTGAAGTAGCTGCATTTCCTTTGTGCTGCTCTTCAGATGGCCTTCCTTTGAGGTGTTTTACTTGTGAGTCCCTGGTTCTTATTGCCTCAGGAGCCCTTGGCTTGTCTCCATAAGACTTTGAGTGTGCTGCAGTGTACCCAGCATATCTCAGAGCAACAGGTTGAGGGTCTTTGTTAGTGACCTATCCCTTAGATCTTGGAGCATCATCCTTTGCCTTGTCAAGAGCTAGCCGGTTAATATCCCCCTCTCCCAAGAAGCTTAATTTAAAGCTTGGTAAATTGATTCTTTAGATATTGCCAACAGAAATGTAGGGCTTGCTCTAGAGGCTTTTTTTAGATGCAAAATTTAGCCTGGAGGAAAATTCTATTGATAGTATTTGGTTATCATTGGGCCTAGCAGCATTTATTAGCCACCAGGCCACACTACTGCAGTCACTGTAGAAAATTCCCAAAAACAACTCCTCTGCCCCATTCTTAATCGTAGGAAGTCAGTAATCAAAAATCAGAAAATATAACTTTGAATTTGAAATCCAGAGTTAACATTGCAGATTTCCTCTCCATGCATTGCTTTAAAACATGGGTGAGTTTCATACCTCCTAGCTTTAAGCACTTTGAGATTGGAGGCTAGCATACACATAGAGATGAAAGGCAGCGAGGGTCCTCCAGGGAGTCATTTCAGATAGGAGCTATAGTTTTGTGTCCCAAATCATTCACTAGATGATTCTCTTTCTTGTGTTTATACATAGGTCCTAGACAGACTAGCCACTAGGCATATTAATTGGTTGGGTTCTCATGCTTCCCTGATGCCTTAATTTATGCAGCAGGATGAACTATTGTTACGAAGCAAGCAGGAAATTTGTTAATACAAAGAAAAGGAACAGGTTCACCACCAGTGAATGAACACAGCAAAAATTCAAACAAAAAATCAGTAATATTTTTAATACTGCTAGTGTATTTAATGGAAATATAAAGGATTTTTATAGTGTTGTTCAATTGATACTGATGGGTCATAGACAAAAGAGTCCAGGTATTCTTAAACAAGACATCTTGAAGATAGCTGACCCTGAAGCCAACCCTTATGACCCAGCTGTACATAACTTAAGCTTCCTGAACTTGATCTTTCACATACTTGATTTCATGTACTGAATTCTTCTTGACTCCAAGGCAACTATGCTCTTTGCTGTGTAGTAGTGTTGCTTTTCTTGTTTTCACCTAAGCAGCTCCAGGTGGCTGAGTAATTACAGCCCAGGTTCTGGTTGCTACTCTGCAGGAATCATGGTCAAGCAAAAAGGAGAAAGACAAGCCTGTGAATAGCAGCCAAGTAGAATTACAATCTGTAGATTTTTAGAACTTTATGTATGACTGCCTTGGGACATACGATATCTCAAATGAGAAAGCAGCAAAAACATACCACTTACTACTTACTATAACTGGATGGAGAGAAAGATACAGGGCTTTGCCACACCACTTGGAGGCATATAAAAGAAGAAATCTTTCCTCTGCAATCTAAAAGGCACTAGAATTATTTTATTCAGTATAGCTAGCTCTGTGGGAAACCTCCAGCAGCAGCTGCATTGCAGTTGGGAAGACAGGTTAAAGCAAATAATATTCCTTTAAGCAACCTTATTGCTACCATTAACCTTTTCCTACAATCAGAATCTACATTTTTTCTTTTTTTCTCTATCATTCCCTATGCTGACCTGTATAATCAGAAGGAAAGGCTGGCAAGGGCATAAGGGATGAACTAGTTATCTTCAAAGTAAGCAACCTTAAAAAAAACAGCTTGATGAAATATTCTCATTTTCTTTGGTGTGAAATATTATTCTTTATCAATTTTTTCATCATGGTACATTATTTTATCCAGCCCCTGGATCTTGAAATTCTAACCTTCATGCTGCAGATTGCTTAGTCTGCACAGAAAATGTCATGTAGCTCTATTATAAAAGGAGCTTTCTTTCTCTAAGAAAGGTGAATTATTATATATTTAGAAGATATTCAAAGATGGTAAAGGTTCAGACTACAGAGAAAAATCTTCAGTTTAATGTGAATGTGGTTCTTTGCTCCTCTGGGATTTCACTTTACCGATCTTTCAGAGTGTTTCTGTCAAATGCTATTTTGCACAGTCTGTAAGGAGTAGAGGTAGCCCATCAGCAGATGTGTTGCAGATCTTTCCTGTGCGGCTCACAGATGGTGCCAGGTGGTTACACCCTGCAGCAGACAAAGTCTCCAGGTTGAAGTGTGTTACATGATTAGTGGTCTGCTACTTGGGAGGGTGGAACGGAAAGTGGTGATAAGGCATGAGTTTAATTCATGAAAAGTAAAAGTATTAAGAGAATATGATTTTTTCATATTATTTTTGCAGCTGATGCTAAAATATGCAGCAATGTTTTCTTGGGTGGCTGCATCTCACTCTTGTCAGCTGCAGCAAATACAGTCTCTCAGAGGGGAAAACCAGAATACATTCTGTGTAAGTGAATGTATAGAAGACCCACTTATTCAGATTTCTGTGTTGGGTCTAAATATTAATTTCCCAACTTGTCTAGCACAGACGGCTTACTATTTTACACTTTCCACTGAAATTTGGATGCCCCAGGTAGACTATCTCCAGTGACTCTGCTGTAAAAAAGTAGCTATGAGTAGGTAATGCATTTTATATGTCATCTCTCATTAGATAAAAAAGCACATAGTTCTGGGGACTATTGGGAAAAAAAATAAAAAAAAAAATGCTGATCGATTAGAAAGTGCTTTCTCATGCTAGATTCTTGTTACTTATGCAGATGTAAATTAACCTCCTGGGACCATGACTTTATCTAACAAATCAGTTCTTCATCTGCAATTCCTGTTTTAGCTTTGTTTTGCTACAGATCTTGCTTGTAAAACATTTCCTCAAAAAAGCCACTTGGCGTAACATCAGATAACTCAACTCATCTTTCAAAATGAAACTATGCAATCAAGAGCTGTCCTTCTGCCACAAATAATTCTGACAAGCAGTGGTCTGGATTCTCAGTTTTGTGTCCCTCTTATGTCAGCATTATCCTGCTGAATTCAGGATAGATAGGCTAAGGGCAAATTTCTTAAATATGGTACAAGAAGGCAAAGAATCCAGTTGTGATACTTTTTGTAAGTTCCGAAAAGAGATACCTTCACTAAATACATGTGTCATGAAAAAAAAATATACAATTTTGGTAGCTGATTTGTGGAGTGAGAAGAAAAAGAGTAAGGATGTCTGCTTCAACTATTTCTATATCCATATAGATGGATCAGAGAGTAGTCAGCAGTTGGTGCTCCAGTGGGAACACATTAAAGCTGCCTTCTGTCTGAACTAGCCATTGCTTAAGGGATGATTGTTGAAACCTGAATTAGGTGACATAACAATCATTGAAAATCATAATTTTCCTCTTCCATTTAATGCTCTCAAACCTAAACTCAGGGTAGTAAGGATTGCACCTCTGGAGCTTAAGGAAATAATATGTGTATTTGGAACCTGTTGCTGTGTTGAAGTGTAATAATCTAAAAGAATACAAGACTTCTACACTGTGGTTGAAACTGAATCCTATGTCTTTGTACTGCTAGTAAATATATCTGAACTCTGAAATCACTTAGAAAGGCAATTATTCTAATGAATGTGCTTATAGTACTTGTATTGTGCATGTACTGTAAAAAAGATGCTATTCTCTGGTTGTTTCACTTTTTTTACTCTTGTAACTCATATGACACTTGCAAGATAGAAAAAAAGATGCAGCTTTGTCAAAAAAGGGAAATCTGTATCCTGCTACTGATAAGGCCAGAAGTCCAAGGGTATCGTGACAGAAACGTTGCGGAGGAAAGTAGGAAAACCGGGGATTTTTTAAATTTTTTTTTTCCAGGAGAAACTACAGATGTATTGAACTGGATTTTCTCTACTAATTTACCAGGAAGGTAAATTGGTTATTTAGACATACAACGGGTTAGCATGAAATACTAAATTACTATCATGCATCAGTCAGTTAAATCCTAAATGACAGCAGAAAATCTTAGTATTGTGTCTTACTAATGGAAAATGTCTTGGTGCATAGGAATAATGTGCTTTTTGTTAATTTTTTATTGGTAAAAAATTAAGCTGTATATGAAATATATAAACATGAAGAACTTTGTAGTGTTCCACTATGTATCTTTAAATGTATACAAGTCTAGAATTTTTTCCAGACTTTTAAGTTTTTGTACTCATTCATTTATTCTTCATGTTAATCTGGAACAAACATGGCCAGTAGCTAAAAAAAACCCTTCTCTGAATAATGTGATGCTGTGTGCCCTGTAATAGTGATGTTATTCCTCCTGGGATTTCAAAGAGGGATGCTCAACTGTGATTAATGAAAGCAGAAAAGATGTTTCTCTCCTGTGATGATTCTGTTTCATTATAAGAATAAACATCTGTGAAGAAAGTTCATGAAGAGAATGTCATCGGCCAGAAATAAGTGAATTCTATCTGTTTGGTCATAATGTTAAGATCAGGGGAAAAAAAGAAGAAAAAAGTCTATTATCATTACTGTCATTACTTAATTCCCTTGTCTTGCAGTGTTTAGAGGCCTAAGGATAACACTAGTAGGAGCAGAAAAGATACATTCATTAAAGAATGGAAAATTTTACACCAAACATTTCAAATTAAGTGGTAAAGCTGCAAGTTGAAACACTCTTTGGAATTCTTTGATAAATATTGATGGTACACTCAATGCTATACAACACATAAAACAGTAGCTTCAGCTAGGATAGAGTTAATTTTCTTCCTAGTAGCTCCTGTGTTTTGGATTTAGTATGAAAATAATGTTATGATACCTATTGCTTTAGTATAGGTATAGATATTATGAAAATGTCCGAAAAAATTCTGTGTGAGTTTTAAAAGCCATATAGAATGGCATTAAACATAAAACAATATTACTGAGAGGTAAGGTATGTTAGCATGAGTGCCTTATCATATTCA
>VXAK01000744.1:0-22286 GCA_013399435.1 Arenaria interpres
TTCTATGATTCTATGATAATGACTAATTAAAAACCAAGCTAAGTGAAAGGCACACATGAGAGTGTTGTATTCAGAATTTCAGGAAGGGTGTGCAGCTCTACTTTATGCAGCAATTTGTTAGAATTGGCTCGATTCTTCTACTCCTTAGCTGGGATATCGAGGCTGCATTTTACTTGCAATCTCTTGTTGGGTGGTGAAAAACTGAATTAAATTAATGGCCTTTATCTGGAAGATATGCTTTTCTTTCACTGTGACTTGTCAGATGCTGTTCAGCACTGCTACTGAGCTTCATGGGATGCTATGATTAGCAGAAACCTAGCTTAATACTTCAACCTTCAGAGATATAACAACCAGTGGGAAGTAAAGAGGTATTGTGCAGGGAGACCGCAATAGAAAAGAAAGTAGCTTTTGGGGTTTTCACAGATCTTAGCCTGACAAACTTATGCAGTCTTCAAAGGAGATACCTCATTTAGAATAAGGACCTTGCCTGATAAAACATATTCTCTTATGTAGAAAGAAGACTTGGTTGCTTACCCTGGGAAAACTTTTATTGTCACCAGGTAACTTGGAGGAGATGAAACTGAGCACAAATATAATTGGTTTCATCAGTGATCAGAATTTGACCAGAAAACTCCTTTACTCCATAAATTTTCCAATCCTGTTCACTGTTGGTTTTTTTTCCCCCCATTTAAGAACCTTGACAATCTTAAAATATTTAGATAGCTACTTGATAGCTTTTCCAGTCTTAATCAATACTCCAAAAAAATTCAATAGTAGATTCACACTTGAAAACAAAGTTCAGCAATACTTTGCTAAACAAACCTCTCACTCAACTTAGTACAGAGGAAATTTATCAAAGCAAGAAGAAAATCTAGACTAAACTCTTAGCTTTATTAAGGTCTATCTAGATCAAAAAACAGCTTAATTTAAGACAGCATTTCAACTTAAAAATTATGTGTTTAAAACTTCTAGTCTGCTACAAGATCCTATCTCAGGTGTGAATTTCAGATTAACTACAGTAGTCACCATGCTGAAAGAACATTTAACCTTAAGGAACAACTCAGAAGCATAGGCAATGTAGCCAAAAATAATGTAGACCAATACAGAGTCAAAACTGAAATGTTCACCTTTCTACTTGCTCTACTTAACGCCACTTTCTGTACACTTGTAGTATTTAATCTTATATATGCAAACTACAATACTTTTCCACTCCACTTACAAGAAAACAAGAAAAGCAATCCTGCACAGTTGCAAATAAGGCAGCACAATAATATTAGGGTTTCCTCTGCTCCACCAAGTATTTTTTGAAGAATAACTAAAGTAACCCATATCCAAAACATTCTTAGCATATATTTGACATTATTCTAAGCTTTAAGTATTACACGACTCATAACATTTTTGCAATTACTTTTTACTTTCATATTTTTGCAGTTATTAGTTCATTTTAAACAATTGTAATTGAAAATTAATACAGCAGGAGTTGTTTGTTTGAAAGAAACATAGACATTTAGCTGGGCAGATGATGAAAAGCAACTCAGACCATGTGGAAAATAGCCTCTTCCCTTGCAGCTAATCTAACAAGTGAAAAGAAAAACTCACAGTTGGATCAATTCCCTGATTCAGTTAATTTTGCAGTTATATATATTGCTTGTGTCAACACTGGGTGAACAATAAGTAGGGGGCAGAAGTGGAAAGGGCTGTACTGTTTAGGCATACAGTTCAGAGACAAATTTGGGCTAATATTGAATTAAAGTGACCATTTGAACAGTGCTTCATTTTTCACTGTGTCAGTGGATGGAGAAACATAGAATCATAGAATGATATGGGGTTCGAAGGGACCTCTGGAGATCATCTAGTCCAACCCCCCTGCCAAAGCGGGTCCACCTAGAGCAGGTTGCACAGGAACTTGTCCAGGAAGGTTTTGAATGTCTACAGAGAAGGAGGCTCCACCACCTCCCTGGGCAGCCTGTTCCAGTGCTTTACCACTCTCACAGTAAAGAAATTCCTTTGTCACNCAATGGGCAGGGGAAAACACCTCTGCAAAAGAAATTTCCAACATTTTAATATATCACAAGTAACAAGTATACCATTTACCAGAAAATTATGAACATGAAATCATACAAAGAGTAGAAAAACCAAAATATTCAGAACAAAGGTGAGACACTGCAACAGGCTTCCCAGTGAAGCTGTGGATGCCCCATCCCTGGAATTATTCAAGACCAGGCTGGATGGAGCTTTGAGCAACCTGGTCTAGTGGGAGGAGTCCCTGCCCATGGCAGGGGGGTTGGAAATTGATGATCTTTAAAGTACCTTCCAACCCAAACCATTCTATAACTCTATGATAATTTGATAGAACTCTTCCATCTATGATTCAAATTGCCATAACAATACACTAAGCAAGTATCAAGTAGATGTAAAGTATCGCTAAGTCTTGGAAGTGTAATTGTGTATGCTATGCAGAATCTTAGTTTCTCTTGTTTTACATTTTATTCTGTTTTGTATAAACAGACTCCTTATTTTACAGTTTATGTATGAAGCCAAAACTGCAGCTTTTTTTTCAAATTCAGTCCAATAAATTCTTCTTTCCTTGTCAGATCATTTATTTTTATTTCAAATTCTTCATTAAACTTTGTTCTTACTTAGGAAATAGAATCTAAGTTTATGACTTAGGTGAGTTTATAATCCTAGATAACAATACCCACTTTTCCAGTAGAGTAAAGTATTAATGTTTTTATTAACCTTTCCAAGTGCTTGGCAACAGACCAGGAAGCATTTCTATCTAAATGATCATTTCTGGCATTCAGACAATTTTTCTTGTTGTTTTTTGAGCAATGACTATAAGCAGAGTTCAAGATGGAAAGAAAATCATTTAGCTGCTAGAAATAGCTACCAACTCATATTTGCGAATCAAAGATTATATTTTTCATTCTGAACCACACCAGTGAGCCAGAGCATAACAGAGTTTTTTGAGTAGATTTATTCATCACAAATGTGGATTTAATTGACTCTTAATCTATTTGTAAAGCACTTTACAAAGGCCCTTTCACCCAGGAATCTCAAATTATCAGTAGCACAGACTATAGCAACGCACACATGAGGTTAACATAATAAACTAGGTTGACTTTATCAGAGGAAAGAAATATTGTTTTAGCACTGGTCTCTGAAAAGAGCACTCCTACATATTATGACATAATTGCAGTCATACAGCTGGACAGCTTCTCTTATCATTACCCTTCATGTACTCTTGTAATAAATTTTCCTTTTCTCAGCCAAATCTTGCAGCAAAGGGAAAGAGTATAGGTATTGATTGCTTACAGCCTGAGTGGAAAAAAATAAATACCAGAGCAACAAAAATTATACCAATCAGAATAAGTTTTAAAAGAGTTTATCTTTTTGACCACTTCATCTATATTCTATTATTCAGAAGTAGTTTATTATAGTAAATGAAATAAATTCTGACCCTTCTTATTGAAGGTGGACTTCCTGAATACCCCTTTCTTAACTAAAGGGTTTTGAACCTGTACACCCCTCCTTCCAGAGCAATAATAAAAAAAAAAAAGCAAAAAAGCGAAAGCGCCTCCAAACAACAGGCCATTGTAAAGGTTGAAATTTTTCGGCTGCTCTATAAATTTTTGCTTACTACGTTGCATGGGACCTAAGGATGGAGGGATGCTCTCATACATATGGGAAAGATAGGAATGGACACTTTCCTGCTAGAAGGACTGTGTCCATATGTATGTCAGGAGCTGAGCGTGGCCCCTTCTCCAGTGCTCTGCAATCATTAGGTGGGCAGCAGACCCATGCTTGCTTCTCATGGAGACTGTTATTTTGCCAAGTAGTTGCCTACTTTATCTATGGATTAAGTCTACCATTCTGTTTTCCATTGCAGCCTTGTATGCTTCACAGCAAGCAATTGTCAATGTTCGGTGTCTGTAATGAGCTACATGGCGTACTCATCTGCACCGACAGCGCCAGATGAAATTCAGTCTCTTGGTCATCCTTATTGACAACTCAGCCTTCTCATTCCTTCATGGGCTACCAGGGAGATTCCCAAATGTTGTGCTCAGATTCCCAAATGATCTGGAATTAGTTCTGTTCAGCCTCAGAGTGTTGTGGCCACCAAGCACATTTTCTAGAACCATCAGCATTATCTTCCTGAAGATGTGTCCTCAGTGCATTCTTAATAGCCTGAAAGGTACAATTTGCATACCTTGGTCATAGTTTTTTCATGTATGGCCTCCTGGTAGCCCCACTTCCTTGAATTCATGAAGTCGTCTACTGTAACTATATAGCTTCTAGCATTAGATGTGAATTGGATTATACTTTTTCAGCTCCGTATTAAGATTCCATAAGGCTGTACAATTTTTCCACTGCTAAACAGTATTGCCTTTGTAGCTCTTTCCAGAAAATGTTTTATATTGGGCATTCAATCTGGGGCAGTAGATTCCTTTGTTTGTTTTCATTTGCTTTGTCCTCTCCTCAGCTTGTGACATTTTTAGTTTCTAAGTTTATATATTAGTAACAAAACCAAGATGTCAGAAGTACATTTCAGTTTAGAATATGCAAAAATAGAAACATTTCCATTGTTTTCTTGATTTCTTCCAATGGACATGAATTTCTGGTTTCAGAGAATTTGCAATAAAATCAAAAGAAGTGGTGAGCTGAAATTATTTCCCTCACATAAGAAACAAGTGATATTCTGCTGGTTTCATCCAAATTGTGTATTTAGGAGATGTGGGAAAGGAAACAAAATCTTAGTTCCCTCTTCTGCATTTGGGCACATCCCAGAGCATGCAACCACACATATTCCTAGATTGTTACATGAATATTGCATGGAAACAAGATAACTTGTTAAAAGATTTTTAGGAAGTCTGGAAACAGGGTAATGTCAGTTTAAAATTTTATTTACTGAAAGAAAATGGACTATGAATCTGCTATTTTGGATAAGTGCCCCATACATTAGGTTGCACACACACACAAAAAAATTGTACCTATTTTGAACAAAAATATTCTTTTCCCATTCCATTTCTTCTGCACCTCTCTTTATTTTTTGTTTATAATTGAATAAACTAAGTCATCCCTAATTATATTTCATTCCCTTACATCCGGTGACGTTAGTAGCATACAGATGTGAATAGTTTCACTGTTCTATTGTTTTGTTCAAAGTTTTATTGTATTTTCCATCAGATACATGTAGGATGTTCAACATAATTTTAAACCATCTACTATTGCACAGAGCCTCCGGTGCTGTTTTCTGAAAGCCAGGTTGTTCAAAGTACCTATTATGCATCTAACAATTAGAAATTGGCTCCACACAGGGACCTCTTAAGGCTGCTTTCCAAAATGTCCTAGAACAAATTTTGCACCTCAGTTACATTCTCAAATGGGCAATAAGGGGTTTTTTTTATTGTTATTTTTTTTTCCCTTGAGGCTCTCATAGTGAGTATTCCCTGGTAATTTCCAGTAGTGTCTTTCTTTAAGGTTAAAAGATATTATTATCCATTACTAATTTATGTTAATCATTCAGACTTACAGAGGTCTGGATTTTATTGCAAATATTTACTTCTTTCACTGTCTATTAATCTAAAAAAAGAAGTCACTCATCTGAGTTTGCACCACAGAACCCAGGAGTATATTTTGATTATCCTTTTTATGGACTGATTATTTATATTTTGATCTTTCAAAGGCTATTTGAAATCAATGTATTTTTTTTCCCCTATATATGTGCAACTAGCTGTGCTAAGAATCAATAGTCTTATGAACAATCCTGAAAAGACTCTGCTTTGATCCTTCCTTTTCTAAGAATAAGAGCATCATGCTTACAAATTTGATACCTAGAAATTGGTTCAGTTTCTATTGGAGGACATATGCAGGTGTGCATATTTTTTTTGGTACCTATGAAAAACTCTAGAAGACATTCTCTGGAGATTGTATGCTATAGCCCTTTTTTACCATTCTTAACATTTGATAAATCAACTATCACCTCCTCAGTCAGCAAGTGCAACCTCAGACATACAGGTTATTGATTTATATTCTATTCAGTGCATTGAGGGATAAAAGATCCTTCTTTTAACAAAAAGGCTTTTGCACTTGTTTTTATTTGCCAGTCTATCCTGGCATTTCATTCATGATAGAATGTGTTCCTCCTGTATACTTCATCAGTTTCCCGTGTAGGGAACATGTGAGACTGGTTTTGTGATGGTTCTATAAGTAACGAAAGCAGTATTTGGCTCCCTTAATGTCAATTTCTCTGAAATATTTCCTTACATTTTGGTAAGGATGCTAACTATGGCCCATGGTGTTAATTCTTTTTCAGACATAAGATGTTTGATATCACCTTATTACTTAAATATTTATCTGTTGCTCAGTAGTTGTGCTATTCCTGGCTATTTTACATTTTTGTGTTTGTGATTGCATGACAGTGATTTATTATTAATAGTCTGTACTTAACCATTTAGTTGTTTTGTTATCATATATCATGTTTCAGACCTGATACTACTATGCATCAGTACTGCTAAGAGGAAATTGTGAATTAGTCCAAAACACAACTGCAATCAAGATACTCATTGCTCCTGTTGTATAGTTACAGACAGCATGGTTGAATAAATAAAAGTCCATCTTCTCTCAGTATGAACACTAGCTTTTGCGTCACCAGGTGCTAAGTTTCAGCAATGTCTTCCTCACTGAAAATCCTTGCCCTTAGTCACTACATATAGTGATACTCATGGCCTGAATCTGGGAAAACAGCTGTTTGCCTTTGTCTTCCTATAGATTTTGTATTGTTGATTATGTCCTGGGAATTTCTTTTTCTACCTTCCAGACTGTTTTTTTCTACAGGACAAGTGTCACTAACAATATATGTCCTGGAAAGTAATGCGTCAGTTTTGGAGAGTCAGTCTGCATCACCTGCTGGGTTCGTGGACATAAATCTGTGTACATGCCCTGTCATAAGAATTATTATGAAGTGATTGTTTCCAGTGGCCCTTGCCAATCTTTAGAATTGTATCTGTTTCTTTCATAGCAGGGAGCATCACACCTCCCACATAAGTCTGTCATGAATAAAGAAATCTTCATGATGACTAAGTTATGCAGGAATACTCTTCAACTCAGTACATTTCTCTGCTTCTTAGTTTTCAGTAGAAACAAAGACAATTGCAGTAACAGACATGTAGTGTCCCTGTAGTCTCTTTCCATACAAGATCACACTGTCATGATGTGCTTAGATGTGCGAACCTAAGTTCTCAGGAAAAACTTTCAGATCCTGCCATGTCATTCTTTTGTTTCCCATAGAACAAAAAGCTAAGCAGCCTTATACTAAAATCAGTCTCTATTACCTCATCTTTATCCCTCTGATCTGTCCTGTAACATGCTTCAAAGTTTTTCCAATCTAAGAATTTTGCTGTCAGTGTCCCTAGACCCGTCTCACTGCTCCCTGTTTAAGAGCTTGTGCTGGCACAAGTGGGAACAGGAGGAGCTGACTTGGGAAGAATATCAAAAGACAGGAGCTAGAGTAGCAGTCACCTTCTGAACAATGATGTCTTGTACAATAACATGAACATCTTATCACTGCTCAAAAAAAATACATTCTTGATGTGCTTTAAGATCAAATTTGCATTTTTTCCAGACATAATACATTGGTGGTTCATGGTCATATTGTGATTAGCTAATACTCTGAGGCTTTTGTCCTCCTCTCTTTCCAAATGATAAGCTTTCAGGTTCTGGTAGGAAGTATTTTTAGTCCCCAAGTATATGACCCTGGTCTTTTTGCTATTGAGTTACATTCTATTTCTACCGTTGCCAGCCTCATTTATGCCAATGGGAATGCATTAAAAATAGTTCCATATGGAGACTAAGCTTGCTTTTCTGTAATCCATTTTCATCAAACACAAAGAAACTTGCACATTTTTTAGTTTCTTCTATGGACAACATGATTCCAAATTTTGCAAGGGTCTTTATTTTACTATATAATATGATATATTTATTATATAACTATAATTTTATACTTTACATAATTGTGTTTAAATCTTGCTGTATTTTCTAAAGGAATGACATATTTTTATGTTGTGGATGCATATACACAGTACAGTGACCACATTCAACTGTACCATAGGGTGAACTGATTATTAACAAAACATCTGATCTCTAATTTGGAAGGTACCAATGTCTATGAATTCTGTCCATCATGCTTTACTGCTTGAAAATGCTGACTCTGAATACAACTCCTAGACATTTTTGTTTATATATGTGACAAAATGACCATAATCTCCTTCAAAATGATCATAAACTCCATAGTCTAAACCAAATATGGAGTGATGTTGTCTGCAGCTCATGTTGCATTCAAACTAGAGAATACAGTACATAAAGCTCAGCACAGGTGAACATCCAGAATTAAATTATTTTCTTATGAACCTTACTAAGTGGGGACCAAAACCATTTAATTTAGCCTTGATAAAGACATTGTAATTTCAATTATAAGATGCCTTCAACGACAGTTTAATTTCACTACCTTTACATATTGAAATCAATGCAACGTGTGGTAAGGCAGTTAAGGAACTAGGCTGAGACCAGAGATTTGCTTAAACTTTCTGATTTGCTGGTCTTAATCCAGTCAGCAATATTTACTTAAAACTTGATCTAGTCGTAATTCATATTTTATTTTATTTTATTTCATTGACAAGAAAGATTAATTTAATTCTGCAGGCTAAAAAATAATTAACATCTCCTTCCTCACCCCCAAAAAAAAACCAAAAAACAAAACCCCAGTACTTGCATAACATTTATCTATAAAGTTCTAGGCTACAAAAAAAGCAGTCTCATCTAATGTTCTAATTTATATACTTTGTTTTCCTCATTATGTGCATCTGTTCACCAAAAGAAGGCAGAAAGCCATCTTCATTTATGCCTTAATAAGCTTATTTAGGACAAGACAATAAAGAATTTCCCATCCAAATGCATGCTGATACTAAATTCCTTCTGTTACTGCTTGTGAATAAATAACAGAAATAAGGCATCCTGAGGAAATAAAAGACAAAACAAGGGAAAGAGATTTGCATTTCTCAGATGATGTTTACATAAATTACGCATCTGACTAATTCTTTACCAAACAAATTAATTTTTCATTCAGGTGAGATAACTCAGCATATTTTGGTTGAAGCCTGTGGTCTATTGCTTTTTGTGTTCTTGTAGTTGTGTTTTAAAGCCTAGTTTCTGATGCAGTATCTAGAAACCCTCCTTGACCTGAAGCTACACAGTGTAGTCTTCCTGTTGCTCAAACTGGAAATCAACAGCATGGCAAAAGCAGAGAGCCTGGCAATCCCAGAAGCTCTCCCAGGTAGTTCCTGCTGTAGGATTGATCAAAATGTACACAGATGAGGTACTTGTAAATAGCCAGTAGAAACTGTTCCTATAGGCTCTGGAATGATCACATAGGTGTTTTGTATGAAGTTTAAGACTGTCAGTAGCAGGGATCATGCCTGCGTGTGAGTGGGTGGATGGGGTCACTGGCCAGCTGGCTCTATGAATTCAGCAGGACAGAGGTTCAGGGAGTCTCATCCCATCCAGCTTGACAAAACTTCACAAGTGGCCTTGGGCACATGCACAGTGACCACTACCCTGTTCAAAAGACACAATTCTGTGTACGAGCATCACCTTAATGCAAAAGATCCTGCTAAAATGAGGTGCTAGTTTTTGGTTTTACTTTTTTTTACCATTCTCCTGGAGTGTCTGTGTAGTAAGGCTTGTACAGTTAGCAGGTACCTCCTAACCAGTTTTGTGAGCACCTTTCCTTGCTTCCAATGTACTACAGAGTCAAATAGCTATAGCCAGAAATAGTTAATGCAGATTTTGAAATGAAACAGAGAAGACATGTCCTGGATTTGGACTGGATCACTTGCAAGTTACTTTTGGCTAGATATCTTATACTAATATATTTATATTAATCTGTTTGTTTTTTAAATCTGGACGCAATTAAGGTGATTCAGCGAAGATTCTGGCAGGTTTAATATACATATACCATGGGTAAATAATAAGCAAATGTCACATTCTGCAAATTTACCTAAGAACATATCTGAAATAGTATTTCTATGTCTCAATTTTATTTCTGACTTTGTCAGACTGTCAGTGGCTATTTGGAACAAACTGTTTCTATCTCTTTTTAAAATACTGTTGATATGGTTTTGGGACATTTCTTCACTAACAAAAAGTTTCTTAACTAACAAAAATTTTAGGAAAGGCCTCTGAGAAGTGACTTAGCCTTTTTTTTTTTTGCTAGGACTAGTTTCAGAAATACCTCCTTGAGAAGTTAGCTTAATTTACATGGTGTTGAAGATGGTGTCAGCAGCTGTTAGGAGTGGTCTGGAGTGGTCCAATATAAATAAACCTAGGTTGCAGACTGTTAAAGAATTGTGCCAGAGAAGTAAAACGAAAGATTTCATTTCATACCACCAACAATGATCCATAATAGCCCTTTATAAACTTCTAAAATGAAATGTTTTTTGGCTTTTACAACCAGCATAAGTCAACATTGTTATTATGTAGCTCCTTTACTTGCTGTAAGCTGGTAATTTTTAACTGCTTTTTAAGGGAGGTAGATTTTGTAGTATTATCTATCTAGCTGAAGTTTTCAATTTTATTTCCCTTAAGTTCCTAAGCCATAATAGCTTCCATTGAAAATAATAGTTTAATCTATTATTTATTTACAACTAGAAAGGATACATCAGGGAGCAGAATATACATAGGACTTGCAGCCAGCCGAGCTCTGGAAAATCAGATCATTTTAATTTTTAGTGGCACTTCAAAGAGTCCTTAAACTTCGTCTGACCCATCGTTTCACACATTTTTAAAAAGGAAAAAAATACAAAGGAAGCTTCTACTACACATGTACACTGACTTGCTAATATAGTAGAGTAATCTATCACTAGTCCATAATTTGGAAGATAGCCCTATGACAGTCAGCCAAAATAGGAAGCAATTAGTGTGATAAGTAAAAATGTCCTTTAAAGCATCTTCTTATGTACTGCCAAGACACTGTTTCTGGACAAGAGTTTAATAACCACCTCATCTGTTAATTTAGTTTAATTAATGCTGTCAATGAAAAATACTGTAAATAAATATAAATATTTCCACAATAAGACATATTTCAGTTGTTTTGCTGTTATAGTGACTTGCACCTCATTGTAAGCAACATTTCCAATTACATTACTGCTTGTTAATAATGCCAATTTCTAAAAGCAAATCATACAAAATATACTTCTCTCTGCTGTGCTTTTCTTTTTCTGTTTCTTATACTAAACATTTTTTTTTGTTTACTCTGTGTCAGCTCAGTGTAATTTTAGAGTGAGTTGCTACACATATGTAAGAAAAGAAAATCCATCTTTGTCCAATTGCTCCTCCTTAGGTTAGAACACCTAACAGTTAATTTCCTCATAGTGTGTTTTCAGCTTTCAGGCCTGTTTAGTAATGTGAAAAGTGCTGAAATATTCATCATATGTAATCCACAGAGGTCAGCTATAGCCTTTTCTGTTGGAAATTGTATTTTTTTGATTCTTTGTTCATAAGCAAAGAAATACTTCTGGTGGGTTTTTTTTGTTCGGTTGGTTGGGTTTTTCTCTTGGTATATGTTTGTGTATGTTACTCATATGGTTAATTGCTTGTTTACGATAGAGTCTTGTGACCAGTAAATACTTTACCAGATGCCAGTTCAGCTCCCTTAATCTTACTGTGTTGTTAAACGTAGTCACCATTCAACCTAAAAAGGGAACATAAACCTGCTTTCCACTCAAGTTATAGTTTAGGCACCTAAATTTAAAATAAATAGAAAAGAGAAACTTCCATAAGAAGGTAAAAACATAAAATTACATAAAATTATATCTTCCCTGTTATCTAGCAATAAATATTTACTAGACAGTATGTGACTTCTTCAGTTCTTTCCAATAGAATTGGAGAATACAATACAAAGCAATACAATACAATAGGGAAATTGTCTAATCTTAGAGGCAAGGCACTTAACAAGTGGGCACTGCAGCACGTTGCTACTAAGACTTTATAACTAGGCGTGTCATCAGTACTTACTTGGTGTCTTATTGGAGCCTTTACAAAGAGGAAAAAATAGCACTTACCTGATGGGCCACTGTGAGGTGAATGGCACCAGAGAATAAATTGCTTAAATCCTATGTCTGAGCTAAACTCTACTGCAAGATGCAAAGATTTCTGTGCTAGAACAGAACCCTAGGTGTTTATGTCATTATCCATGCTCAAGTGGAGCACTGCTGTTTTGGAGCTCCAGCTGTATTTTGGTTTGGTAGTGTCGTGGTTTTGGCTGGATTGGCCAATCAGAATGACAGATGGCCTCTCCCTACCCCTCTAAAAAAGAGAGAAGAGGAAGAGATAAAGAGATTTATGAGTTTAGAAAAAGAACTAAACTNCTCCTCCTCAGATATTGGCCATTGGAGAAAAAGAGTTGACCCTTTGCTTCCTCAGCTTTTATACTGAACATGATGCAGATGGGATGGAATACCCTGTTGGTCAGTTCTGGGTCACCTGTCCTGCCCTCTCCTCCCTACAGTTGTGACCCCTCTGATTTTCCTCTTCTGACCCTCCAACAGGACAAATAACAAAGTTAGCTGATCTTGGTTGTTATAGCAATAAGTATAAGCAAGGGCCTCTCTGCATACCATTCCTTGATATAATCAGGTCTTATCACTCTGAGAATGAACATTTTCTGAACAATATGCTGTTAATTTCAGAGTTCAGTTAGTTAGAAGAGCCTGGCTAAAAAGTAAAATTGCTGAATGGAAAATTGGTTCAGTTTTACCACAAACCTGGACAGGTGCTACCAAAACAAACCAGCCCATTCAGGTGGAAAAACACTTCTGCCTAAGAATTATTTTTATGTAATTCATTCTCAGACACTGTCATGAACGACTAATGGTCAGACTACATAAGTCTCAACAGGTCTTGTCTATTACTATATCAATACACTTCAGTGACTAATTTATCAGAAAAAGTAGACTGTTTCTGAGACATATCTTAAAATGCTAAGAATTACACGAACATACTACTTAGGAAGCAATAGACAAATCCAGTGCTGTGCAACAGGGGCAACAGTCCAAAGTGAACTGTGGTCTTTAAATACAGTGCTGATGCTGGGTGATGTTCTTAGTTATACGATTTACTTTTATGTAGTCCTGTAACAAAAAGAAGCCAATAATAGATATGTTTTGTCAGGGTCTTATATGGATCCATTTAAAACTATGAAGAAAGAGAACTTTGTTTGCCACAGTCTTATGGCAAAAATCGTCAACTATGTTATCTGATGGCTAGATGGATTTAGTTCTAAAAAAAGAAGAAAGATCAGAGGAATAGTTTAGATGTAATACTATACTTGGAACTGAACTCTATCTCAAGAACAGAATTTGTATAGAGCCTTATTTGCACCTATAAAACCATGCAAAAATTCCTCAGATACCAATATGATCTGAAAGAAAAATCATTCAGGATGATACAAAGAAGTCTCACCAGCAGCACAACAAGTTGGCTTCAAGATGGTCCCAGAAGCAGTTCTATGGCCAACAGTTCAGCAAATTCATCAGCCAGTTTCTAAATAAGCCAAGGAATAAGTACTGCTCTTTGGAAACTATAGAAGACTTACAGGAAATTATGAACTGGAAAGCCTATTTCTTATAATACTTAACAGTGCATCACTGTTTAAACTTTGATCTCTCACAAGTTCTTGGGCCATAAGTCATGAGTTGAAAGACTGAATAACTTTCTATGTGTAGGAAAAGGCACTGCAATGAAATGGCAGTCAACTGGGATGTGTGCAGTGAAGATACTTATAACAGTTAAGGAAAACCTTATAAAGGCTTGTGTGAAGCCAACATCAACAGAAAACTTCCTCAAAGAGAGACTGAAGAGTAATGTATGAATATTGCATAATTTTTGGAAAGATGTTTCAATTGAGAAAGTAAAGCAATAACAAATCTAAAATTACAGAAACACGGAACCCATAGAAGAGTAACAGAGTCGTGGCCAACTAGTGACTATGGACATAGCTGGAGAGCAAAATTCAGGAGGGTCTTTTTTTTTTTTTTATGTATTAGTATGATCTCCTTCTGGAAAAGAAATAATTAAAATCTGCACAATCTCTCTCCCATTGTTCCTAAAAGCTATAAAGGTATAACACGAGGGGAAAATAAAATAAATAAATGCCTACAATGGTAACCAGTAAGAAAAAAAAGAAAGTAATCACCAAACAAATTCTGTATTCTTTGTCAAAGGATGAAACATTTCGTTGGATTTGTACATGCAGATAACCTATTATACTTAAGGATGAAGAGTCCGTGAGCACCTTTGGAGGCCTATAAACATCATACAAAGTTCAACAGAGATTCTGAACAGTGGGTATTCGGCACCTATGGACATACCTTTAATGCTGTGTGTTTGAATCACTCAAAGGAATAAAACCGTCACTCAAATTTTTTATCTTACTAATAGGGCTTTTTGTTTGCTTTTTGTTTTTAAAATAATTTACTGTATTTAAAAAATGCACTGATTAATAGAGTAACATTTCTTCCTTTGGAAATATAATAATGAACAGAATATTTGAGAATGTTTAATAGTGGATCAAAACATGTGGGGTCAACCAGGATCTGCACAGTAATGAGGTTACTCTTAATAATATCATGACTTTTATTATATTGTAAAATTATGTTATTTTTACCCAGATAACATAAGGAAAAATCCTCCAATTGTGAGTTTAATTATTAATTAAGGTTGTATAAATAAATATCTTTACTAAACAGCAGATATAGATTACATTATTTAGATCTTAATTAATGACTTTTTAATACAAATTTGTAAAATAAAACTTCAGAGATTGTGGCTTTATTAGTAAACCACATGAAGTATTCTGTGAACTCCTTCTCATGTAAAAAAAGAACCCAACCAAAAAACCCATCTTGTTTAAGCACACAGATTTTCACACAGGGAAAAGCAAACAAAACACAGTGACATCTATGGAGTGAGGAATCACATGTCAGACTCTCATGGTTAGATCAAAATGAACATAAAAGCTACCCTGTGTATCACTCACTTCTATAAATCTGCTATAAAAAATGAATGTACTCCTTAGCAGCTGATATCTGCTTGGGTGTTCCTTTTATTCTTTTCATCATTTATCCCAGATTGTTGTATGTCAGCAGCCAACAGGAAAGAGAATGGTGAGCTTGCCAATTTTTCTTCTGTCCAGAAAAAAATGTTCTTATCTGAGTATAGGAAATGTTTTATCAGTAAAGGGCGATGAGGCTGAGGTACACAATAGAGCTTTTTCTAAATTCAGCAGACACAGAGACAAGATATATTCTACTGCCTGCCAGTTGACTCCTCTGTGGTTTTACCTTTGAAACAAAGAATGTACGTAACAGAAATTGCAGCAGTTGTTTTAGCCTGTAATGCTGGAGATCCAAGAATGATGGCAAAATTTTATTCTAGGAAGAACATGAAAGAATAGCAGGGATAGAGTACACCCTTTATATGTTAAAAAATAACTGCACCCATCACTGATAACATTAATTGCTCTCCTCCTTCATGAATTCTCTAGTTCAAAATTTTCTGGATGATCCTACACTGTACTTTGGAAGACCCAGTGGGATTTCGCGCCGATTTTGCAAAGTCACATTAAGAGGCCCAACTTAGAACATGGTTAATACAGTTTTAACGTGATTTCCCTTCCCTTCCCTTCCCTTCCCTGCAAAAGCCAATTAAAGAGAAAAGTAATGAATCAGACATCCCACAGAACTTGTGGTTTAATAAGCTTACTTAAAATACTTTTTTGAAGCTATTTAGTTCATCCCCATTTGGCCTGTATTTGTCCATTTTTGACCAGAGAGAATAAACATTGAGAACTGTATTTAAAATTAATTACCATTGACATTAATCATGGTTGCATAGAAACTGTATTTTGTATTATTCTACATTTCTAAAACTATGTTATTGTTTAAATATTTAAACAAGCATTACTTTAGAATTACAACAACTCAAAATTTTCATTTATAAAGTGAAAGAGAATTGAATTGTTATTTTAAACTCTGATCATATATCTTATGTATATAGATGCTGATAAACCCCTTTCACCATTAATAATTTCACTATATAATTCGGGACCATACATAGACCTAATAAAAGTATCAGTGCTTATAAAAATGGCAGCAGTTCATTGTAAACTGGCCACAATAACAATTAATAGTTTGCAAAGGTCTGTACAAATCTAGTATTTTGGCTCCCACCACAGCACAACTAAGAACAAAAATAGCAAAAATATGCTCTTCACTGAACTTATTTAAAGCATTTACTCTTGGCCAGAGTTTCCACATAGGAAGGAACCTCTTTCATAAACCTACTAACATGTGGAAGGGTGTTTTCGGTTTCATTGGGGTCTGAAGTTTTATACAGTATTAAGTGCATAAAATGCTAAGTATTGATCTGACAGATAAAGAATTAGAATAAGTGCCTTTATTAATATAGGCAAGTATACTAGTACGACAATCTCCAAAGCATTAGACACATGGTGCATAATTTTCTTACTAGTCCTGAAAGTCTTTACAGTTCTGAAAGCAAACTTTTTATTATGATGCAACCCAAGTTAAGCAGATCATTTCATAACTCTAAAATATACTACACAGGTTAGCTACTTTGTTTTTGAAGAACATCTATTACTTTTACACAGCGTCTCATTGTCTTTGCAGCTCTGTGCAATGATATTTACTGTAGGCAAACCCTGAGACAGACGCTAGTTAACAGATTCCATATCAACATAAGAGTAGACACTATTGTCTATACATTACCTTCTTGACCACTGTTTTCAATTTCTTGTAATAAGGATGGTATTGCTTAGTGAGGTGAATTTTCAGGTTTTTTTAGGAAGAACTGATAATTCATCCAGTGTTTTAGGATCCTTCTGTAGCAAATCCAAGACAACAGACACAAGAATTTCTTTTAAATTTACCTTTACTAGACCACAGGCTACAATTTCAAAATCACTACACCCGTGCTTCAAAGAAGGATTTTTTAAAATTTAATACTGACCATTAGCTATATAAGTTTAAAATAGCAAAAAGAAACTAACCTAGGCCATCAAGTTCAAGTACCAATAGTGGTACCTGAACTTGTGGTTGTTTATCACTATGTCCTCTACAGAAACGTTTGTAGGGCTGGGGGAAACACAGGATTTAAGCAGTAAAATACAGATTTTTTTAAACTTTCAGTGAATGTGGAAGAACATTATTACGTTTTAAAGAAAAAATAGGATTGTAATATTTACATCCTCCCAACAGATGGAAGTACAGAGTAATCAGCAGGAGAGCAAAATTGAGATGATTCCATGAGAGGTATTTGTCCTGTACTACAAAGTAAGTGAAAGAATCTCTTTGATTACCTATGGCAGGGAAAACATGACTGAATTAATTCTAGGGATAAAAAATCACATTTTCTTCCATTCTTCTAAAGTCCTGATCAAATCAGTCTTTCTGCAGCTCAGTTTCTCCTCCCATAAAGGTACATAATATAGAGGTACTGCAAAGCTATCCAGGAGATACTAATTTCTCATTGAGCTACCTCCTGGAAGAATTTAATTACTGAGGGTCATACATGGATCAAAATAGTACAATTAGGTTTTAAGAATGGCAAAATCTTTAAAGGGCGGTTCTTGTTTAACTTTTCATTGGTATCTAACAAGATAAGTGAAGACTATCTAGCGTCATGGAATAATTAGGACAAAACTCAGATTTGTTGACCTTGCTGTATTTCTGCAGTTTTGAGTGTTTAGTAGAATGTTTTTGTTTAGTAGAATGAGTGTAAATTATCAAGCCTCACATTTGTTAACAGGGTAGATGACAAGAACAGACTTTCTTAAAATAAGCTTTGCTTGTAAGGGTTCAGCTTAAAATGTACCTGCTCAAATAGTGTATGTTCACATAAGAACTAAACAGCTAGTTATGGTTTATGAGGGTAATCTGCAAAAAATTCTTCTCTATTGCTTAGGTGACTACCTGCTGCCATTAAGATTTACCTGAAAGCTCCTTATGAAATTTGAAAAAACAGTATTAACCATAAAGTTTGAAAACCTGTTAATGCAAGACAGATTGGGACTGTTAGGGAGGTATTTCAAAGAGTTGGAAATTTCACCATAATGACTGTTACAATGGCAAAAAAATAACAAAAGGGCCTTAATGTCTATGGAAAGATACAATCTTACAAAAACACAGCACACACCATATAAATGAGATAAAAAATTTCCTAGCTTACATACTTATACTTCACAGGAGGAATTGATTTTGGCAATGATTTGGGTGATTTCTTAATTTGAATTTTTTTTTTTATTTTATAGGTTATAGTGATTATAAAAACATCAGGAAAAACTCAAATAGAAAGAAATTGTTCTAATGTGGAAGGAGGACATATCAATTCAACAAACAAACAAAACACTGCTCAGGACAGGCTGGGCAACCAATTCACCTGGTGGTGAGTGACTTGTGTCTTGTATATTCTTTTACCATTATTATTATTATCTTTGTTATTTTCCTTTTCTGTTATTGTTCTGTTAAACTGTCTTTATCTGAACCCATGAGGTTTTTGTCCCTTCCCCTTCCTTTTCTCCCTCTTTTCCCTGCCCTTCTCGAGAAGGAAAAGGGAGTGAGCAAGAGGCTGTGTAGTCCTTGTTGCTGGGTGGGTTTAAACCACAACAGAGAGGCATTTTGCACTATTGTTTTAAACTAAACTGGTTCTTTTGTACAGAACTGAGCATAGATTTGTTGGATCCTATCTGTCTAGTAAATTTTGAATAATAAACCATGGACAATTAACACCCTTTTCTTTCTGAGCAATGTGTCTGTGATGAGTTGACCTTGGCTGGCTGCAAGATCTTAACCTCTTGTCTCGTGTTTTGCCCTTCTTTAAATCTGTTTCCCCAGAGGTGCCCCCACCATGTCTGAGGGCTCAGCTCTGACTTGTGGGGGTTCGGTTGGCACCTGCTGGAACTGTCTGTATCCATCTCGGTGCAGCCCAGCCCCTCCTCACAGAGGCCCTTGCAGCCCCCCCTATTGCCAACTCCGGGGCATCTGCACCCAGGACAGCATCAAGGCAGGGGTTTTTATCTCAGGCAAATAATTTTGTTGATATTGTAAAACATTGAGATATAAGCAACTGCCTCAGTCTGGGTCTGGGTGGTATGGCTTGTTTGGACATGACTTTCCTCTTCTCAACTAGTGAACATAGCCAGGCCTGGAACCTGGGCAAAGTTCAATGTTGTACATTAGTTACATGAGTTCATAAAGCTACTAATTCCCACCTTGTATTATTGAATGAACATCCTTTCTGTCCAATTACTGCATGAACCTGGCTCCCTTACCTTATATGATTATTGGAGGGACTTTAGTGTGAACTCAGCACAGATTTACTTCTGTATCTGAAATATATCTGAGCTTCTTCACTTCTTTTCAATGAAACAAAGCATTTGTTACAGTAACTGGTGCTTTATAATTTTAAAGAAATTCACTCTTCTGAACTGCCCCACTGTTGAGACTCCATTGGCATGAGATATCTTATGTTAGTAATTTTTTCCCTGAAAAGGAAATATTTGTGTTCCCTAATCCCAGGACCATTAATTAGCTCTTTAATTCACTTTTAGCTATAAATCATCATTTATAGGGTTTGTTTCTTAAACAAACCAAAATGTCTTGTTTCTTTGGACATGTCTGCACTGCACAACATAACATTATGTTAAATATTACCTGGTGAACTAGTATATTTACCTGGGGAAGTCAAAGATACGGGTACAATTGTGGATCACAGTAAAACTATATTAGCATGGCAGCTAGTGGCAAGGTTAATTAGCTCCATGTCAAGGCAGCACTAATTAGCTAATTCCCAGCAATGTGCTAAGCTATATTGCTCACTTTTGCTTCCTCCAGTTCCTGAGCAACTTCAGTTGGATCCCACTCACGTTCCGTTTTGTCCAACAAAGTAGATACACCCTAAGGCCAAATGAATTGAGTCCTATGGCCTCCAGTGCTGCTTCATAACCAGCCTCTTCCACTGTCAAGCAATCAGCTATTTCAACATATGGCAACTAATCAGATAAATAGAGATTTAGAAACCTGCCTACAGGCAGGGTTCGTTTCCTAAACAGAGGCTGCTCTGCACTGCCAATCTTCAAAATATCCTATTGGATTTGTGTAAAAATCAACAAATGTAAAATATATTACACTTAAAGATGAAAGACCATGTAATTCTCACTAGTGAAGAGAAACATTCTATCTACATACTTCACTTAGTCATATTAAGCAAGTATGTTGATATTCCCTGACATGGGGGCATTTTTATGTGATCAAATAAAAATCAAGCTGTTTATGTATTCTTGGGTGGTATTTTGCTATGGCTTTTTAATTTACAGTAAGTTACTCCTGATATTTTGACATGCTGTTCACTAAGGTCTGTTACCTAAAAATTAAAAAAAAATAAAAATACTGTTTACAGTCTGTGCCACAGAGTTATTTGGGCCACACTTCAATCAGATTAATATTGATATAGACTTTTTACCTCATCTTTTGTAAGAGATATTCAATTTGATATAACTAATGGCATTACACTCCAGAAATACAGATTACCAATTTTTTAAAGCGCTTCCCATATTTTCTAATAAACTGAGCACGATACCTGACATTAAAAATATTTTCAGAACGTTCTGACTTCAGATCAAAAGTCCAATGGAAATATGTCCACCCCTAAACACCAAGTAAGTATGTCTAATATAAGAACAGATATGATAATTCCACTGAGTGTTCACTTTTGGCTGAATCTGTAGATGCAATTAAATTATTGGAATGAAATTCCAGGTCTTCATTGCATCGCACTATTGCTTTCTCTCCCATTGGAGATTATTTTCTCTGCATAAAACAATTAAACTTTTCAAAGTAAAAGTTGACATTAGGGTTAAAGAAACACTTCAATTAATATCGGAAGCTTAGCCAATCATGTTATGTCAGAAAGGTTATAAAAAATGAATGAATTTTGATAGGGTCACCATTTTAACAGAACGTCACTAAAGCTTTAAATAAAGTATCTTTTAAAGATAGTATAAAAGATAAGTTGATAAAATAGAATGAAATGAAACTTCCACGCTTCACATATTGATGTCTGTTACTATGAGAGACTATTTTGTTAAAATGTTGCCAGCATGTTCCATGTCTTTAACGTTATTTTGAAAAATATTTGTTCAATAATTAGAAACAGCACATGAATGATCTATTGAAAATAAATAATAAAAATGACACAATTACTTAAAGATGAAACTCAAGTAGTTGCACATTTCTTTCAGTTAGAGGGCATTCTTCATACCAATATTTGTGAGAGACACAGGCAGTGAGATAAAAGGCTGAAGACATAAAGGAGTTTCAGTTATTACGCATCCTAGTGACTAACTAGTGAAATTCCAATGTTAGAATTCTCGTGTAAAAAATCTGATTCATAAATGTAAAATAATACAGTATTTTACTTTAAGACCTCTTCAGGAAACAAACATAATTTAATTTCTTTTCATTAATAAAGTATCTTGAACTGTCTGTAATATGCAGTATTCATATATGTTCCTAGGCTTTGATGAGGATGTTTTTAATGTCAAAAATCTCTAATAATTTTGGCTGAAAAGACCAAATGCAGCCCAAGAACAAATGTATACTCTGATTCTATGATCTTTACTAGTACAATGAGAGTTACATGTTGAAAAAATTGCCTCTAATGACTTTTAAAAATCAGTAGATAGAAAAAGACATATAAAATCTTATGTATTATGGATGTCTTTGAGAAATAATAGCTATATTTACCCATATATATTTCTGACAATTTTCTTGATGTTACAGTCTCATTGATTCAGAGTGGAGTTGCTTGAAAATGTTCTAGTGCAAACAGTCTTAGGAAAATGCATTAGTTTTGTTTTATTAAAATGTTTTATTAAAATAATCTAGTAGCTTGGGTTTGTTTGGAAGGTTGTTTGGTTTTGGCAGTATGTGGCGGAAAGGAACTTCAGGGCATTCAAAGAATGATAAGCACGCTTGGGTTTTCAGCAGGTCTTCTAAAAGAACAGAAGCTAGCTATGCATCTGTCTCTCTACACTGAAGAACATATTCTCCTCACTGAAAATCATGTTCTTCCCAGTTTCATTTCTGGTAAAGCAGGCAGGAGGAGGTATTTCAATGAAGAACTGTGGGATTCAAGGTTGCCAGAAGTTCCAAGTT
>VXAK01000746.1:0-65453 GCA_013399435.1 Arenaria interpres
TTTTTGTACCTTTTAAGCAACAAAATAATAATACGGTATAGTGGCCTCATCTAGGAAGTGTTGATGATATTTTAATTTATATCAGTAAATAACTTGGGTTTGCTTCCTGAAGTGCTGACATACCATCCTTTCAGCACAGCTATGAATGCCTTTAGATTTATTTTTTTATAAATTTCATTTATTCTAACAGTTAAGGGGCTATTTCCTTACCAGACAGCAGCTGATTTCACATTTTTCATGTAATGTAGTAACAAATGGGTTACTATGCCTCCCCATCCCCATTCTCTCTTTACAAGAGACAGAAAAACATTCTTATCCCCAGCTACGTGAATTGACTAGTTCAAGATGTACTTTTAACTCCTAATTTGTATAGTTCAATCCCAGATTAGTCACTAAAGATATTGGCTATTACGCTAAAGCAAAATAAAACAATAAAAGCACAAATCTATAGCAGAAAAGAAGAGTTCACCTAGTGTTAATACCATTAATATACCAGCTCAAGTCTTAGAAAGGTCTTCTGCATGATCCAAGAGTGTGATGAGCCTCTTGTATCTTAATAATTTTAGATTTTACTAAGGAAAAATGCAGTCTTTCAAACATTTTTTTTTTCTCTTGTGCCAAAAAAAGCCTTCCTTTCTACTAATTTAGTATTGCAGTTATATTTATTGTAACTGTCTGCAAGTTGCCACTAAAGCTATCCTGATGACTTAATTTCATTTATCACTAGAAAATTAAAATTTGAGAAGAATGCATAAACATTCCATTTTGCAACATTTACAGTTAGGAAGAGCTAAGAGTTACAGAATAAATTTTCCTAGATGTGTTAGATGTATGATAGAGTTCTAGTGTTCCTCTAAAAAAAAGAGGAAGTAAAATTATTAGGAGGTTTCTTTTTTTTTTTTTTTTCATTTTGGATTAACAATAATGTTGAAAATCTGCGTTACTAGTTGAAAGATTATTTCCTCAGTAGAACTGAAGGGTAGCATACATCACTTGCTCACAGTTTTCCCATTCTAAAAGCACTTTGTGGGCTAATCAAATATGTTCTTGGGATACTTTGTAAAATGGGAAGTAAATAACCATGGCTAATTTTGTGTATCAGTATATATGTATATATATGAAAAAATAAATTAAAAGGATCTCTGAGACTTCAATTTCAGCCAAATTTATCCAAAGGATCTCAGGCACTATCTTCCCCCCAGCTTATTTGTACCAAAGATTACATCAGAACGGCAAATAATAATACATTATGTCTCAGCACTAAAATGCAGGTATAGGTAACAATTTGTACGCATGCTATCTGCTCTGGAGGAGAACATACAGAACCACTATCAGAACCCTGACTTGTTGCTTCAACATAAGTTCCAAGCAATGCTCATCAGACAATGAGAGACATGTATACCTAGTGTCAACTCAATTAAACATATGACAAACATTGAACAGTGCTACGGAAAAACAGTTTTGACTGCTTTATTCATTGCTTTATTGGCAGAAATATTCAAAATGCCAGATGCACAAGTTACATTTTACTAATACTCCCATTATGCATCTGAAAAGAAAATAAATTGTGCACAACAATGTTTCAAAACTGGATAAACCCCATCACATCATTCTCGGAACCTAATTTCTGGATAGTAGAGATGATTCTCAACAGACAAGTAGATATAAAAATTTAATACCTTGCAGCACTTGTTTCTGCACAGAAAAAACAGGATCTGCTGCAGCTAAATATGGGATGAATTTATAATAATACAACCACTATACCATTGCTTTAAATGTCAGTATTGATATTCAGCATGATTTCCTATGTATGATGTCTCAAGTCAATTATAGTGACAGATAGCATCCTACTGGCTTATCTGATTACCTCTGACCTTTTAACAGCTACAGAAAGCCAAAACAGCCTGAAAGAAGAACTCATGCATATATGACACAAAGCTGGAATTTCATATCTGAGCCACAGTCAAGAACACATCGGATGTCAGCAGATTTCTGACAAAGCCTATAGCAAATAATTTCTTGGATGGTTTGGCACCACAACAGCCTGTCATTTATTATAGCTGAGTACTGACAGGAAACATAAACTTGATTAATTTTATATCAATACATGATATAAAAGTCATTACAACACATAGTTCATTTTAAAAACTTGGAATCCACTATCCAAAGTAACCATTCATTTTGATTATTATTTCTTTTATCAGAAGCTTGGGTAGATGATTTAAGGCTGCACAGGCTTCACAGGGAAACAAAAATCAATATTAAGTGCAATTGTGTATATTCAAAAATAAAGCACATATTTTTTGAGCAACAGTTTACTCATCAACTATTCAGAGAAGACTCTCGCTACTCAGGTGCCCTTGTTCATTCTTCAGAGATAACTAGTCAAGTGTTAGTCTGGTAACTAAGCAAAAGCTCATCTTTGTGTTGATAAAAAAACACCATAACCACCCAACACAAACCTTGTTACATATAGGAATTAATAAACTAGATCTCAAATATTTTCCTTTGTTTTAACCAATAGTAGTAAAAAAGTAGAAGTAGAATGAAATAAAGCATCTTTTATTTTGTATTTCCAGTGTAATATTATCGTCAGTATCTTAGCTCTTGGAAGTAGCAGCAGTATGTTGATGTGTATATTTATAACAGACCTTATCTTTACACTAGAGCACTGTATGTCAAATCAAGAGAACATAGTCATTTCCTAAGGTAAGGAAGCTTTACAGCTCCAATGTATCCCCATCACCCAGTCATTATTCTGAAAAAGCCATCCAAAAATGAAGCTGCATCTGCTTCTGATAATAAGAGGGTATTAATTTAAATTACCTTCTTAACCATCTATTAGTTTTCATGGAATTCTTCAACCTGGTAATATTGGTTAGAAACTGCCCGTTCTCTGTACAAAAAAAGCTCTTAACTCACCACCAGTAATATAATGATAGAATAGCACTTCCACAGTTCTACAACTAAGATGAAATCTCAGCTGTACTTGAGCAAACACTACAATTGCCATTATCTTTACGTGGACCACAGTTTCACCCTCAGCAATCAGTGACACTGTAAATTACCTCTATTGGAAGTAAACTGAGAGAATGAACAGTACAATACAACTCAATAGTTACATTTCTTGACAAGTAAACTTCCAAGAAGAAAAACAGAAATTAGAATAAATTAATTTCTAAAATGTATAAACAGCTACATTTGCAGTATCTGGCTAACTGGGAACAATAAAGAGAAAAGTAAAGTATCTACAGATTTTGGAAGGAGAATGTGTGTTTTTGTCTACACAGGAACTATTACAAAAAAAATTTAATGCAGACAGTTGCAAAGGTCAGACTTAGATGGCAGAAAAATTTTTGGGCCTGTCAACACTTTTGGCAAATTTAATTATCCCAAAAATAGAGAAGGTTGTGATGCTATGAAAGAGCTAAGGAAGAGCACAAGGCTTATGTTAAATTTATGAGTGACAGAAGAGGGGAAAGGACAGAGGCTGTGCTTCCCCATCATCTGTGGTAACAACCTGCAAGTGTGATGGACAGCACGTTTGACGTCTTTTGTCCAATGTGTATGTCTGTTCTAGGAGCGGAAAGTAAGAGCAAGAGAGTGGCGTCGCCCACAGCTTGAGGTGAAAGACTGTTGAAAGGAGAGAGCCTCAAGAGGTAAGAGGAAAAAAGGCCTCTTCCTTGGGCTCAGAGGGGGCTGTGCAACACGAGCCAGAAAGCCACTGAACAGAGGGACTGAGAGAACCTGAGCTGAGGGCAAGAGTGTTTTCAAGGATGGGGATAAGTTAGGAATCAAAACTTTTTAGCTTATATTTTGTCTTACCAATTGACTTCTAGTTGTCACTAAAAACTATGTAGTTCATACTCTAAAATGAAAGCTGTTTTTCCTTGGTTGGTTTAATTTAAAAACCCTTTCCGATCCCTTTTGCAGTTTATTTTAAAAAAAGGGCTGCCCAGGTCCTCTTAAAGGTCCCATCGCACCCACACATCATGATCCCACCACCAGTTGCACGTTTCTTAGGGCTCTGGCAACCCAAATGCATTATCATTCCCTTACCTCAAGGACTCTGCCCTGGCCTACAGTGTTCCCACAGTAAAAATAATGAAACCTGATTCAATTGAATAGGGACTTTCTCTCCAATGAGTTTCAGAAAACTAAATATTTAAGAGATGAAAGAATGCAATTAGGATAGTAATACATATCAAACAATGTTAATAACCTTTATAAGCAGAGAGAATACCCAGTTTATTCAGCTATCATAAAACAAATATTAAGCATACTCTGGGAAAAAGAAAAGACATGTTATTTCTGTTCAGAGAAGTAATTAGAAAGTGAACAGAATGGCTTGGCAGCTGCATGATAATCCCCTCCAATATCTCAAACAGCCTATACGGGTGCAAGATTCTCCACCCAGCATCATCAGATAAGATTACTGCTACAACTAATGGCATACATCCAATCTGCTGGAGGTGCTTCTACTACAGAGGAATCCAAACAGTAATAACACAAGTTTCTAGTGAAACTTTGAAATATTTATGTATTGCATCTAAAAGCGCTGAGAGGAATATGCCAGAACCTATTCTTGTGTTCCTTCCACAAGCAGCACAAGAACTTACTGATTCTGAGACCCAGTGCAGTCAATACACGTCTGCAAGCGTGCAGCAGTTTCTTCTCTGAAATACGCTACAGGAAACGACTGCTATTTGTAAAGCTCTGTATACGTGCTGTAACATCTATTACAACAGAAAAGTCAATTAATGTGCAATCCAAACCTTGCTTTGGAGTATTATCTGCATGCAGAAAAAAGTCAGTAGCAGTAAAAGCATGCTATTTCCTTGAACAGTGGAGAAAATGAGGATGGTTTAATCAATACTATGACAATTTAAATTTTGCTATGCTACTAGTCAACTCAGTAAACATTTATTGTGCAGGGAAGCAATGTATAGGAAACAGGGTAATCAGAGGAGAAAAGACCAGTGAGTGGCTTCCTAGGAAGACAATCTTATTGCATATTTCAAGAGTTGCTTTACAAAAGAAATGCTCCCTGAAAGCTTGGCTATCAGATATTCTATATGTATATATATATCTCATAATTTTTATGCTTGTATTTATCTTAGAACTTTAATTTTAAACCCTCAAGTTTTCAAGACCAAAGAGCCTTTCCCCTCCATTCTGTATGTGCAAACCCTCCCTTCAAGTAAATGCCTAAACACTGGGTGTTTTTCCAGTCTTTCACAGAAATGGAAGGTGAGGAGAAGAAGGAGATCACAGCAGTATCACAGTGCACCTGACTACTCCTATACTTCACACAAGGTGAAACCAGCTCACGTGGTCTGACAACAAACCTTCCAGAGAGCAAAGCTTCATATTTGCCATGGTGCAGTGCACTTTGTACCAATCAAAACCCATGTGCTCCCACTCCAGTTTAGAAGCCAAATTCGTGCATTAGATAATATCTATGAAAAATTTGGGATCCAGTTACTTTATAGGACAGCTGAAACAAGGAGATGAGCATGTAAGTTTTGAACTGTATTGCTAATGCCTGCCAGCTTCATTTTCACATCAGAGGTGTTCAAAACAGGGGATAAATCCTAAAACTACATCTAACGTGGAAAATAGAAAATGGGTCCCAAAGCACCTAAACTAACCTCCTCCTCTTTAATAAACTAGTCTTAGCTGCCAATAAATTCTCTAAGCTTCCACAGAAAGTACCTTCTCTTGTGCTTTTAAACCAGAAACCACAATCCAATTAATGCTTTGTGAAAAAAATGTTGTTTTTCAAACTCAGATGGTATTACTTTACTGTAAGTGGACTTTATTTAATGCTCAATTTAATTTTAATTGCTTGGTGACACTATTCATAATCATCAAACTAAATAATGTTTATTAATAGCTATTTCTGATAGAGTATAACACCTCAGCTCTCTATATGAATTTGAGAAGACAAAAATAAATTTGACACTGTTGCCAGTGAACAATAACATTAAACACAGTTCCCTTGTTTAACGCTCAGATGTCTTTAAGATAGTTGATACTTTATATCATTGATACAGCATTACTGGGGCTGCAGACAACCTCACCTTAGCTACTGCTATCTCAAGACAGAGACATAAGCCACCAGATACATGGGATTTCAGTTCCCTTACAGAATAGAGATCAGTGTTCAGATACTATGCTATTTCTTTTTCAACCAGATCCCTTTAATTTTTTTAATCTGATATGTGGCTACTGAAATGATTCATTACGACATAAATGAAAGTTTGATCTTTACAGAGAGCTAGTTATTTCATTACATTTCCCCATTCTCATTCCTATCCTAACATAAGTGTAAGGAAATTTAAGAAATAGGGATTGTAAAAATTGATAATAGGGAAAAAATATTGGAAGCCACTTCAGTGCAAATTCTATAAATCATCAAGCAATTACTATCTCACAGTAACTTCTTAATATTATTGGACACTTATAACACCCCCATCTTCAATTAACAAAGTTATTCTCTGACAACCAGACATTTTAATGCTCACCTCACTACCAGCAGTCTTTCCTCATACACTTCTCCTATAGCAAACCCAAATCCTCCAAAGTAACTTCTTCCCTTGCTGCCCTCTGGGTATAAGGTTTTCACAGCTGCTGCTTCTAATTGGTAGTTTGATGGTAACTAGGGGAAGTAATTAAGCACTTCATCATTCCCTCTTGACCTGCTGCCTTGTAGGTCATGCATTTCCCACTATGGAGACCAGGCATTACTAGAAAACCAGAATATACTGTATGAATATTTGAAACATGGGTATAGTATGTGGACATAATCAACATAGAAAATTCAAGCCTCTGCCACACAGAACACGTTTTTTAACTCTAGCCAAAAAAAGTGCGTTGGTTTTTTTAAGCTTTTTTATTTTGGTCGGGGGGACTGAGGTGATGCCCTTCCTTGTCTTCTGCAATCAGAAGCTCACAGAAAGCTAATTGTGGCTTTACCCAATTCACTTCCTCTAGGAGTGTATATATTTGTAATGGATAGTTATGAAAGGAGGTCATGAATTGCTCTCTGGAGAGAAGACACAGAACTCAACAGAGCAGCAAGAGGAAACCCTAGGGAAAGTCTGTCACCAGTTTTTCATGTTTACACAAATATCAGCTGCTCTATTCATTCTAATGCATAGCATTGTCAGGAGCAGGGTTTTTTTTCCCATTCCTGTTTCACCACCCAGATGAGTAACAAGTCTAATACTTGGTTACCAAGAAGTTTGCTTTCTGACTGCTTTCCTCTGATTCTTCTACATTTAAGAGTCCCAAAAGGGACCGCTCTATGCAGTTGTCTGAAGTGGTGCATGCATTCGCTTTCTTATTCTGATGACCCAAACAGTATGTCCTGCTGGTATCACCTGTAACCAATTCACATGGGGGTCGCCAGGTGCAGATCAACAGGACTAGAACAATGCAGGGTAAGAAGGTAGATGTTAGATGGCCATAAAAGAATCTGTTTGGCAGATGTAAGGCAAAAGTCCATGTCTCTGCCCACAGCACACACGTGCTTTAATGCATAAAGAGTTACCATGATTGCACTTTTCATCTTTATGGTACAGTACTACAACAGACTTAAGCATTAGAGTGAGAATGATACATTTTCTGTTAGAATCCTTTGCTATGTCATTTTCAGAGCTGTATTTCCTCTGTTCCTTCTAGTAATTAAAATAATCCCTCTCTCACATTCTAGTGCGAACAACCTTTCTTCAGTTTTAATTATTGGCTTTAAATCACCTCCAAAAAGCAAAATTATATTTTATGCAATATTTTATGTAATAAATCAATTGTTTGATGAAATTAACATCTAACCCCGTAAATCACCTTCAAACTTTTCCACAATTCAGTAGGTAAAGTTTACTTATGAAATCATATTTTCATTTGGTTTGGTATACATAAGGTGAACACAATTTTACACACTTGAGCAGTCACCCTTGTATCAATATACTTCTTAGGCATTGTTCATACCCCTGTTTAGGTAAGTCTCATATGAAATCATCATCTAAATGTTCATTCCCAAATGTAATGTCTTAATTTTAGTATGTGATAATTCTCTTAAAATTGCCTCTTTAATCATTAAAAATAATGAAAAAACCCTATTCTTTTTCAATCCTTGGCCTACAATTTAAAGAGAGCAAAACTTTTTTCCTTTAAAATAGCATGCTAATCAGAAGATTGGACTCCATGTTGGGACAGGACTAAGACAGGCACCATCCTCTCAGATATAAACTGAGGTAAGAGCTCTGAAAGGTGCACTGGACTGGAGGCGCAGAGGAAGACACGAGACCAAATAATTCAGCAGAAAGGTTACCTGCTCTGCTGTCTAGATGTATCTTAAGTAGTTGTTGCATTAGCTTGATTAAAACACACAAGTTGCAAAGGGAATGGAAATGCCTGAGTCCTCGTTTTCAGCTGATTTGACTGGGAGTTACCTCCATGCCCCTGGAGTGCACTAATACCTTAGATACTTTGATACCTAAGATACTGTCAGAAGAACTCAACAGCATGTAACATAGTTCCCAGCTATATTTAATTAGTAAAGCAAGTATATCCTTCTTCCATTCTGTTAATACATTATGATTGAATACTCATCAACCTACAACACATTTCCAGTGGTGCCTAAAGGTTATTGTTGTAACAGAACAGCAAGTTATATAATAGTCTTCCATAGAGCTTGTTAACATTATCAGAATTACTGGCGAACTGGAGAAGTTATCCCTTGGGTAGAGGAGTGTAAAACGCTACTACCTTCCTTTTGGTAGCTCTTTCAATAAAGCTCTTTTTAAAATAAGTCCAGTAAATAACATTGCTCTTTTCAGTTTCCTCATGAAGTAATTATAGCTGTAGATCCTTTATTTTCATGTAATTTCAAATTAAAATTAACCAGTATTAAATATTGATTGCTTTCTCTATCATTAGAATTAATGAACTAAAGCATTTATATTATCAAAATTGGCATATTTTTATTTAAAAAGAAGCTATCAGTAAGTATCACCAGTTATTAAAAGGGCTATTTTATATAAAATTATTGGAAAACGTGATTTACTTTTCAAATACCAGATTATTTTCAAACCCAGCATCTTTCTGTAACTTTTTAGAATGCAATAATAGCTTGCTCTTTTTAAAAATTAAGAATTGAGTCTGTAGGTGGCACTGTTTCTCTTCAGGAGAAAAGACAATCAGCTCAAGAGTCCAAAACATCCTGGTGAAACCACTGAATTTATGCAAGGGACACATCTCTGAAGGAACGCAATTAAACTAAACGTATGTATGGTATACACTCTAAATCTACTAATAGTCTCTCTATATAGCATAGTATATGCAATACGATTTCTGTTTGGACCGCAAGTAATTTAAGAATTTGAAGATAAAGAATCTTCATAGATTTATATAGATTAAGCTTTAATGAAGTAATGAATTTAACAACCTTAATTGACAAAATTTAATTTAGAATATACAAGAGAGTGTAGAATTCAGCAAACAACACTTACTAAATCCCACTAAATCCCACATGAATCCCAATTCATGCAGGTAGCTGGATTTAGGCTATGTCATATAATTCAGCACATTTTTATTGTCTTGGTATGTCATTCCAGTATATATTCATTCTTACTTCAGACCAGCTTTTGAATGGTCAAGATAATTTGTAGTTTAATAGCTTTTTTTTGATTCTCATAATTCAGACATTCTAGATGTAAAAAAGTGTCTAATAAGGGAATTCTGATAATGTAGTTAGTATTGGTACCAGCAAGTGCATATCATAAATGTATGTAAAGATTTGTGGTCGATGACAACAAAAAGCGAAGGCCAAGTAATCAGCTTTTAATGTTGAAAACGGCTATGCATTTGAAACTGCAGAACTGTGCATAAAGTTGCTGTTCAACAGCATGTCAATAGGACACACCTGCCTTTTAACTGAGGAAAAGATAAGCTTAAGCTATAAAGCCTTTCTACATCTTCACAAGAACAGAAAACACTAAAAAAGACACACTTCTAACAACAGACCTGCTAGTTGCACAGCAATGCAATAAATAAGAAGGACATGAGTGAAATATACCCACCTTTATTTTGTCTGTGCTCTGGGACAGGACTGAACACCGGAGCCACAGGGTGATCACAAGCCCCGCTATTCCAAGAAACCACGGTCTCAGACTCCCAAACTTTGATACTCCTCATATTCTTGGTCTGAAATTTAAACCATAGTCTTAGTCACAGAAATAAACATATCTTCAGAAGAACACTATATGTAAACATACTATATATTAAATGATTGATCACCACCTCCTGCATATAAAACTCAAACATGCCATAGGTGATAACATGCACAAGGTCCTGAAACATTTCCTAGAATGCCCTTGTGAGGAAACCTTCGTTTCATCACTAAATGTAAAAAAGATTTACTGGAATTTAAAGATCATACTCAGAAGCACGTGATTCTATGAGATGGGACTTAACAAACCCGGAGATGATATGGCAGGTCATTAGATATGGTAGGTAAAAGGTGTTATCAACTAGTAGAAGTATTATTTGCCTCAAAAGCAGTCAAAATCTCATCCACATTTCAAAACAAATAATGTTACGTATTTTTTACTTCTCTGTATTATAAAAGACACCACATGAATGTGCTGTACTGTAAAAGTACATTTATTACAAAAATTCTGTATTACAAGAATTGTATCTTCATTATGTGGAAGAGCTCAACACATTTTATAACCTATCATTGAAACCTTACGGCATCTATATGAGGAATAGATTCACTATATTTTGTAATTTTGAACATAGGTAGGGCAGTTTCTCTACCATCAGGCAAGCTAAGTCCTAGGAGATTTCATCTTCATTCCTATTCTTTGGCAACAAAACCTTCAGAACATAAATAACCACTTCTGTGTATAAATATAAATATTTTTACTTTAAGTTTTCCTCACCTTTGTTCTCCTGTTCTTTTCTCAAAGTATTTTTATGTGGTTTACATGAAAGAAAACAGGTTTCTGCATATCAAAAATAAAGACTGACTATGGATTTGTATAACTTAAGCAGTTTAAATTTCAAGTGGAAACTTTAAAATGTGTTTTTAAAGTATCCAAAAGGAAGCCATGTTCTTCTTGATGTCACAAAAGCATCACTCAGCAAATGCAAAACTAAATAAATAGAAACAGCAGCAGCAGAAAAGGAGTGTTTGCCTCAGGGGAAATTAAAGGAGATGTGCTATTCTCTAGCTGCACAGATCCTCATTAAAGACACTGAAAAATGCCTTTAAGGATGTCTCAGTCTGCTACTTTTTCAATGTCCATCTCTTGCCTGTTATTGTCGTTTTTCTAGAGGCCCTAGTGAAAAGTATCCTACAGTTTACAATGCTTTGGGGCCATTTCCTCCTTGGTTCCATTCCTGAATGAGTACTTCTGTTTCAATTGCTGCTGTGAATAAGACTCCATTTTACACATTTCATTTCCCTCCTTTTTGAAGTAGTCACCAAAGAAAAGGAGAGCAAAGTAACAAAGATTGGATAATAGGAACCTTCGCTCTCATTGTTCACTAAGGACACAAAGAGTGGCTGAAGGCGAAGGGAAGGAAACAGAAACAAGTCCCAGCTACTCCAGAAAGAACCTATTATTAGATCATTTACATCTTGTTACAGTTCTGTGCTATGATAATTTTTGCAATTTGAAACGGTGCAAAGGATCTTTCCCCAAATCTGGCATGCCATACTGAGACTTTGGTCCATTAAGTAAGCACTTCAGTCTGCTTTAGGCCTGAGGAGCTGGATCAGAGAGCTGATAGTGCTTCATCTGCCATTTCACAGCCAGACCCTCCCAGTGCGGCTTAGACAGTGACATATCTGCCCCTCTGTACTTACCAGGCAACCTGCTAACCCCACACCTGTAAGATAAAGTAAAAATAAAGATTATTTTCACTGCACAAACCCAACAGGTAAATAGTTTGTGTAGACAGACTCAAAGGTTCATGTAAAAAAAAAATCAGTTTCAAATTAAAAAAAGGAAAGTAAAAACATTTCAATATTACTGTGCTTTCATCAAGTAGGAAAGGTCTCAAACTTTCTTAACAGCTGTTTTAGTTATATTTCTTGATGCAGTTTATTGAGTGAATGCGTTCTGAGAGCTTTAAATTGAGATTTATTTGGCCTTTTGCTAATCATGAATCAACTTTCTCTTAGATCAATTAACTAAATCACTTGTGGAGGCAGCTCAATGCATTCATTATGGAAGAAAACCTTTGTTCTTTATTGCCCATATCTCTCCACCCCAATAAATACAATTAATAACCTATTTGTTCACTAGTGTTTGTAACTTCCAATGTTTCACAGCAATTCATTTCTTATGACTTGTTATCAAAAACAGATTTGAGTAAAACATCAATATTAATATGTGCTTATGTTGCCCCTTCTGTTCTTTCAAAAGTACTTACTTTTCACAAAGAACTTTATAATGGTATTACTCATGTCACTATAAAATCTCTATTTTTTAAAAACCTCTTTACAAGTATAAATACGTTACTACTGCAATACATGCTAGTAGTTCTTTTTTCACGTAGCATACATAAAAACAAAATCAATTTAAAGTTTTCACTCTGAAATTCCCAACCAGAAAACCTATTTAATTACAGTATTTATTAGCACAGGAAAGTATCTGGTCCTAATTTCTTCCGCAGTTTCAGCAGGACAGGGTCCTTGATATATTACATTTCCTGTAACAGTACCTATATCCTTCCTTCTGTTAAAAATCATCCTGAGATGATAATTATTCTAGCTGAGGGCCAGGGATTCGATAACAGCTGAGACAAACCACGGCCTGCCAAGAACTGCACTGCTTTGCTCAGAGTGCATTTGAGTCAATTTACATTTAATGAAACAGGCCAAAGGCTCTCTGGCCATCTCAAAATGGGATCCAGCAGCCCCACGATCTGTGCTGTCATGTTAGCTCAGTTTTGAACTCGTATATGAGCCCAAATCCCTCACTGCACGTACTGTGTTGATTTGTACTTGAGTTTGATTCTGGGAAGGAGCCAACCCTGCCCTGGCAGTGAGGCTGTGGCTGTTAATGAGGCCGGCTCACTGTCCTGCCCCGTGAGCCCACCTGACTGACAGATAACTCTGTGAGCCATGGCCTCCCAAACCGCAGCCTCGGTGGTTTCACCCAGGCCCTGAGAGAACCTGTCCCACGCCGTTCCCACCATTTCTGTACAAGGCCGGGCACAGCAGAGCCCCTGTCCTGCTGTGGGGAGCCTTGCTGGCCCCAGCCACTCTGGCAGCTGCTCAGACTGGGTACTGTGCCTTGGCAGTGTCACAGAGACACGGGTCCTGCAGCCCTGTCAGAACTCATGTCTGCTGGGTGTAAGGGCAGCACGGCAGGCAGCGAGCTGAGGGCTGAGTTTCTTAGTTTATCAAGGCTCTTGGCTTCTTTTTTGGAAGCTTTGTGGCACGTCAGGTGTGAAGGTGCCAAAGGCTGAAGATACAGGCAGGTTTCTCAGTGACAGGCACTCCAGAAAGCCTAACTCACCCTCTCACACCTTCAGCAGAAGTCCAGGCAGCCGGGGCCGATACTGTCAGGTACACCCGCGAGGTCCGACACCGATGTGGAAGGTGGTATCGGGCCTGGGGGCCCGGTTTTGGCTGGGTGGGGTGTTGCAGGCTCCCTCCTGACAGGCTTCTGTGAGGAGAGCTGAGGGGCGGCCCCGAGCCGGAGACAGCCGGTTCCAGCCGGCTCCGCCCAGCTGCGTCTGCTCCCCACACAGGCCACGGCTGCATCAGGGAGGCTGCATCGGTGGCGCCTCTGTGGGAGTGTATTTGAGAAAGGACAAAACGCTGCCTGGCTGCGAGGTGTCAGGGAAAAAGGTGTGAGAAATGGGCCTGGGAACAGCAAGGCTGAGGAAGAAGGAGGTGCTCCAGGACCGGAGCAGAGATTCCCCTGCGGCCCCTGGAGAGACAGCGGAGGAGCAGATACTTCCCTGCACCCATGGAGGGGACTTTTTTTTGCCTGTGACAGTCATTGGTAAGTGATCTCCCTATTTTTATCTCAACTCACAAGTATTTTCATGGTATTTTCTCCCTCTGTGCTGTTGAGGAGGGGGAGAGTGAGAGCAGCTGGGTAGGCATCTGGCAGCCATCCAAGGACAACCCACCACAAAGGAGAATCTGAAAATTCACACTATGCTTGTTCTGTCACAGAGGGTGATCAGGAGTCTAAGAGAGTGCACAAAGTACACGGTGCAAAAGCCTCTCTGCCATGATGTGACCAAGGCCGGCTGGCTGGTTGAACAGTGGCACCCGCTACACCATCACCGAACGGGGATGGTGGAACATCTCTGCCCAGTACGTGAGCCACTTTCACCAGAGCAAGTGCTTCCCAGGTACCCTTCACTCATCTTGTCAACAAGAGACAGCACACATGTATAAACACACTGTGGATCAAGAACAGGATTAGTTCTATAAATCTCATTGTAGAGAGATGGGCTGACTACAGTAGACTACGTGACAGCTAGCAAGGCCGATTTATTTCATTCCTGCCAAAATGCCGTGCAAATGTGGCTTGGCCTGTCAGCTGCTGCAGGTAAAGAACTAGAAAAATAAGGCAGATCCAGTGCAGTATGAAACACAAAAACTGCTCTCTTCAACAACTGTTAAGATTATTTTGCCAGGCTAAGTGTTCATATATGTTACTCCACATCATCATCACTGCCCAAATTCTCTCTTCATATGAAGTTAAATGCCTTTCTTATGATCCTTAATAAAGTTGCACTGAAAACTGAAATGAATGTGGAACTAGCATTTCCATTTCAAACAACCACACTCTGAGGGCTCAACAACAATATTTTGGTTAAAAATCTTCCAAGTTGGAAATAGTTATGATTCTAATTCTCCATTCTACTAGTGAAATGAAAATAGAAGGTTATATGTTTGTTTCACAACATTTTACGTGACTTTAGATTTCTATGACATTTAAAAACAAAGTTACCCATCGAAATAGATGTACATTTTATTTCTTACGACAAAACAACCTGCTAAAATTATCAGCACACATTAACCAGCAATACTCAAAGATATTGGTAGGGTTCAACACAAAATTGCCTACATAGAGGGCAAGAACAGACTACAAACCTGTTCCTATTCATAATCTAACTGCATGTTAAAACAACCATGAATTAAAATCTGAATGAAAAAATCATTGAAAGCTTTTTCCTACATCATCATCAATAACAATAATAACAATAACAATAATAATAATAAAGGGTAGCATTGGAAAACCAGCCCAAGCATGGAACTCTCCCTGTTGGCTCCATTGAGACATCTGCATGAATAAGGAATTGTACTCCTTTCAGATACTCTTTGTCGCCTCTCTTTCCCAAAGCTATAGGGCTCTGGAGGTTACTAACTTTTCCAGTTAATTAACCTAATTCATCATGCTATTTTAATGTCAAATGTTACACTATTCTTAACTCTCATTTTAAAGACTCACCCAGGAATATCATCATTTTCTCATTTAACTTGTGTATTTTGCTGTTTTACTATTTCTTGGTATTCTTAGGATTATCTTTTCACGTTGCTAAAACATTAACACTATCTAAGAAACTCCAAATAACAGAGATCACTTCACTGATTCCCATAGGGACAAAGAAGCTTGTATATATTTATGCACTGGTCAATGCCCCAGATTGTATTTAATTTATTGTCTTGTATACAGAGTTCTATCCAACATCAATAAATTTTTTTTTTCAATATTTTAAAAAAATCAATAATGACAAAATCAGTTCATTTAATGGAAATACCCTAATTTAATGTAAATCCTTATTAAAACACTACAATGAACAGAAATACAACCGAATTATTACCTTTCTAATATTTCAATATGAATTCATCTATTTATTTCAGCAGCTTTGGTTGAAAATGGATCACATCTATTTATTTAAATAATTTAAAGAATCTTTTCTGCCCAAGATAGATTTTAGTGGTTTTATTATCATTAAGGGTATAATCTCAAGCAAACTGCACTGTGCACTGCTTAGCTGAATAATACTGAAAGAAATACTGGAAAACAAAACATGCATCTCTTGCTTCACTGCTTTGTACAAACACTACAGAAAGAAATATCAAAGGTAACATAAGATGGATTTCAAACTGATCACGCAATCGGAAAGTTCAGTAGTATTCTGTAAACTTTTAGGATGGCTCTGGGGCACCGCTGAAGAACTAAGATAAAAGAAGAGAGATGATTATCTGTTCTCCTAAAAGAACACTCTACCTGTACAATGTCAGAAGGTTTTTGACCATGATTAGTATTTTGCTGCTTAGATGTCTATCAATAGTAGATAAGACATTTCTGTTTTAAATGAAACTTTCTTCGTTTTTCTTGTGAAATTTCTTTTTAACTCTATTAGTGCTTACACCATTGATGCAATTTGTAACATATTTGCACTCAGTAGCTGTTAATTTGTTTTGCTGAAAAACTACAGGAAATAATCATTTATTGACTTCTTTTACAAAAAGCGCTCCTTTTCTAAGTATTGTTTTCTTTTTTTCTACATCTCTTTTTTTCCTTCTTAGATAATTTCTCTAAAATACAAAACAGGGAATCTCTGGGCAGATATTTTACTGAATAGACTGGACAGTAGCTGAAAGCATTAATCTTTTGTGAGTAAGAACAATATATAGGTTCTTCTGGTGATGCAGTGGTATTAAATACTGTAGTATCACATGTTTAGCCCTAAGAGAGCTTTCCAGGTTATAAACTTGAGCATGATAAAAGGGCAATGTTCTCAGACTCAAGGAGGAATTTTCTTCTTCTCCAAAGACCTACCTCCTGGTTAGGCAGCTTTGTGATACCTGTCTGCTGGAAAAATTTGCCTTTCATCTGCTTCTAATTGACTGCTTCACAGTGAACAGAAGCAGCAGGGAGCTCCCAAAGGGACTAAGGCGGGCAGTGCTGTCTGGCTGCTGATGGAGGCTAACAGAGAGCCTACATCTCTCTGCAGGCACCTTTCCTAGAATTTTTAATGCTGAGGAGAGAGAGTTCTATTTGCAGGAAAACAGTTCTGGAGAGAGAAGCAGAGTTTAATCATCCTTTAATCTGTGAATCTCATAATTGTTTACAGTTAAGTTTTCTTCTGTCTGTGACAAACCCCAAGAGTATGGCACTGTCACTTAAATTGTATTGAAAGTTGTGCACGAGGCTGTTTACAGGGATTTTTTAAATTCAGATCATTATGACCTAATGATCAAGCCATTACAGCAAAGTGCTAAAAGCAGAGACGTACCGACAGTAAACATGGCTTTCATTGATGCCAGATTTGGTTATCTCCTGCACTCTGTGTTATTGCTACAGAAAGCAATAATGTGAATCATCTGATTAGAGCCACTAACAAAATTCTCAACATCAGAACTGATGAAGTCAGTGAAAGCTGTTCCAGGATTTTACCTACTGCATTCAGCACATTGTATTTGCATTTTTACACAATGCAAGATATAATAGCTGCATTCTAAGCATGTGTTTTTAATAATCAAGAAATCCCCTTTTTATCAAAATGTACTTGGATTTACAGAAGTTTCAGACTGAGTCTCTTCTCAACTTCGGAAATATGTTGCCTGTTACTATTTTATAGAGCTATATAACAATTTTGAAAAAAGGTTGTATACCTTGAACTAGAGTGGATGGATTCAATGGGTTTATAGATTAAAGCTCCATTAGGGAACTGAGCACAGAAACATTAGATGGAGCTTTTTATTTTTATTTGTACTTATTTTTTTATTTCTGTATTTTACAATTGAATGACTTTCTCAACCACAGCAACAATTACAGAACACCAGATATCTGTGGTTTTATTGTCAGTCACCCACTGTTTTCCTGCTCATGGAAGTCTCTTAGCTCCGACACTGATAAATACCACAGAATAAACTGTTTCTATATTTAAATCTATAAGCACTACATGGTTAGCAATAACTGTTACAAGTATTGATTTTATCTTCCTCAGTTCAGGATAGTAATTCCATTTTCTGATTGTAACTTTGCTCAAACATTAAATTAGAAAATGTAGAAATGCAGCCCATTGTTGAAAAGTAATTTGGTATGGTTTTTAGGCTTTTTTTTTTTTTTTTTAAATTTGAGAACTATTAGTAGTGTAACAACTTCTTGCTTAGTGCTTGTAAATCAGCAAACACACTGAAAAGCAACATACTCCTGTGATGGAAACAAAACCAAAATATTAAGATTAAACTACTTCCATGGTGGCCTCTAATTGAATTGAAATTGGAAAATATGTAGCAAAAGTTAAAAAGAAAAGCAAATGAACAAACAAATATGGGTTCAATTTATTGCACAGCCTATGTGACAGCATTACTGAAACCTAGTCTGCAATTTTCAAGAGTATTTCTGTTTGCAGATCCTGTTTCCTTAGTGACCTATGTGCCTTAGCCTCAAAACCAGCAACTGCTTCACAGTTGGATATTAAAGATACTCCTTTAAAACAAGCAGAAATGGAAAATTTCTCTGTGTTCTGGGTGACTGAAGTGCTATCTTGACCTTATACTTGAGGTGCAATAAAGAGAGCCAAGCCAACACTTACCAATGATGCTATTCTAGAAAGAAGCAGGAGCCTTTAAATCCCAGCCATCCTCTGAGAAGCAACAGAATTTTGCTTTCAGTTGCTTTTACACCCTTTGTAATTAACTTATAAGTGCATTTCTTACTATTAGCCTTGAAATCCTAAACTGGGAACACAGAGTTGAGCTGGATTGTTTTCTAGCAAAAAGTGGCAAATTTGTGTATTTATAGCCATGCAATCTTCTCGTTTTAAGTGTTGGTACAAATCCACCTTGGGTCAATTTTGTTGATAAAAACTAAAGGAACAGATTATGCATCAGTTTTACAATACTGTGATTAGTAAGAATTTTAATAATTCTTGTATATACATCATTAGTATAAGCAAATTATACCAGGAAACGTAAGTGTTATAGATCTGCTAAGAAAAAGGTGAAAGAGGCCTGACTATTTGTTCCTCATGACAGAAGTGCTTACAGAGTATGTTTTACCAACACAAACAAACTCACAGCCCTCACTTAAAAACAGCTGTTCCCTGTATTTTTATTTGCTACTCAAATGTGTTTTCTCAATCATAATAGATTTTAAAATACAATTATACTCTCAAATTAAGTTAGATACTGGCCTTTAAGTCTTCTCCTAGTAAAAACATGTACATACCATGTCTTACTGTGTCAACTCATTAATATAAGCTCATTCGGTTAGCATGTTAATTTGGACTGTCCAAAACTACTAACAAAACTTCAAAATTTATTCGTATGTGGTGCAACAATCAGTTTTTCTGTCAGGCACCTTTCAAAACTGGATGAAACTGTGCAATTGCGTGAAACTTCTATAGAAGCAAAATTGATACCTGCAGAATGAGCAGCTCTTGAAAGCCAAGAAATTGGAGCCAACAGTCCCACCTTTGTCAGAAACACAGTCTGTGACTTAAAGATTCTAAAAATTATTTACTGTAATTGTATGCCAGAAGGACTTTGAGATCTTTGAGTAAAAGTTGCTTTAAAAGTGCAGCTCTTGAAACCAATATACAAAAGAGCTGTTGCAATAAATATCCTAAAGACATAACCAAGTATCTCCAAGTAATGGTGATGTATTGATAGATTTGGAAATATTTATGGTAATCAGAAAAAGCATTCTTCTAATCCTAATGTAAAGATAGTATTTCCAGTTTAAGTATCACAGACCACATTCATATATGCCCTTAAATGACAATATGCAATCTAAAAGCTTATTACCCTACAGCAATGATGTCTTTAATTTTAATAAAAATATAACTGTGACATGCCTGACCTTATGAATAATATTGATGCAATAATTTTAAATATTATTTGAATGTCATAGTGGTAATAGCAGCCTAACTGGACTCATAAGTAATACAAACTATGAAATTCTGCTATTTTACACAGTGACTGGAAGAACACTAGCAGAAAGTGTAAGGGAAGTGTCCTCTTTGACCCTACCTCCACATCAGCCTATGACAAATTAAGGATCTAAAATGTTTAAATAACACATAGGGTACACACAGTCCTTCTCCAAAAATAACATGAGAAAAAATATTTTTTCTGCATAAATCCAGAAATATGTTATGTTATGCTCCCATGGACTTCAGTAATACAGAATCCGTACTTCAGCCAAGTAATTTATAACCCTTTTTATTAATAATGACAACTGACAGTATATCAGCTCCATTGCAATAAGAATCAGTGGTTGCTCACAGAAACTCAGTGCTTATAGAAACTCTTGACAGAAATCCACTTATTCTGCTCACTACTGCCTTGTGCTCACTCCTTTCTCTCATTAACCATACTCCCTTCCTCTGCTTCAAACATGATTTTTTTTTTTAAAAAGCTCGTCTTATTTGAATACAGAAACGGTATAAAGAAAAAGACTCAAATGTCCACTCCATCAAAATCTCCATATGCAAATCTCATACGTTGCAGATTTTAGTAAGATTAAACAAAGAGGTTTCCTTAGTTTGCATTCCCTTTTGATTCATCAGGTCCCATAACATCCCTATTTGCAATAATAATACATTCTGGGAAAAAAAAAAAAAGCCACAAGCTGTCTGGTAGTGTTCATGGAACACCGTGTAAAGAAACTCTACATTTTCAAACTTAGAATGAAAGATATATAGTCTGATACATTGCATTTTAAAGGTTATGGGACAAGAGCAACAATGAAAGGTAATAAATTTGGAAAGATGTATTTTCATTAGTGTACAATATTTACTTGTTGTTTGACACAGAGTTTGACAATGTAACAGTGTAAGGTTGTACAGTAAATGTTTCGATGAATTCAGGGCACTGCACTTAGAAATCATAAAAAGGATTACTATCTGACACACTTTGTTCCACCCTTAAGGACATAATTTACTATGCTGCGTTTTATTTGCAGCTATGGTTTGCAGCACAGGTTACAGTCTCTTCCTCGGTCCTTTTGTTAATGTGGATAGTAATATCTAATAATAAAACCAGTTGCACATGTATTGACTACACTAGTGCAAATGAGACACTCCAATGTCTCAAAAAATCCCCAGTGTTCCTGATCCAGGATACTGGTACGTGGACATCCTACATGGCACTAGGTAAGACTGATTTGGGTTTACCAGCTCAGGCTCTGAGCTGCAAAAATCCACTGATATTGTTTCCATACCGTAAAGCGTTTTGGGTGTGCTTTATGAATAAACTCATAGTAATTTCCCTGTACCTTCATTATTCAGAGTTCTAAAGAACCAATATAGGTAGGGGCCAGAAGAGGGCAAGTAAGGACACATGGCATTGTCTTTGCCACTAATGAGATACACACGTGTTTTTCCCCTCAGTGATTGAACTAATACCTAACAGCACGTCACTGTCAAATCCTACTGAAGACATCGGTATTTTTTGCCTCTGTACAGTCAAAGTCAGCATTGCCCTTGCTCAAGTTACCTCATGTTTAAGCTACTGTTTCTCCTTAATATTTACTTGTGTACTTTATATTTAAAGAATAGCTTTCTGTAACAGTCACACAAAGTTCACCTATCTAAAACCAGAAGATGAGATAGAAATTTATTTTACTCAAATAATCCTTAATATGAAGATATTTGAACACTCTTGATTTTCTCGAGTAAATTGCTTGAGAAGAATTACATTAAAAAGTGCCAAAGGTTCTTTAAGTACTCAGGCTTAAAATTTGACTTTTCAATTAGCATGACAATAGTGTCAGTGTTAATAATCACTAACCAGAAATAAAAAGGACATCCTGAGGCTCTGGGAAAACAAAATGTCTCGATGCATAAGAGTTTCGAGAATAGCACATAGACACCTAAAAATATTAAAAATAAACAAAAAAGACAAAAAAATGCCTGAAATATATAGTCTTTTTTGTCTAACCTTTTACATTGATTACCCACTTTTCTTTCTCTTCTAAACCATTTTCTGTCTTCCTTGCATTACCTGTTCTTTTTCCTCACTGGCGTGCTGACCCAACTCCCTTCCTTTTCATTCAATCACCATCCCTTGGTGTCTGGGGCTTTTTCACTTTCAGATTGTCCAAACGCAAAATCTTCTCCACTCTTCTCTAAATATTTAGATCTTCATTAGTAACTGTTTTAACAACTATCTTCTGCATGAACTGCTTTCCCGTCTCAAGCATTTGCCAAAATGTTATAAACACATTTTTCTTCTTTTTTTTCCTCTTCTCTTTGCCCAATAAGACCTTTAGTTTCTGCTTCGGTTTATCCTACACTGTACACTCAACATGTTAGTTCAATTATTCTTCAGATTGCCAGTATCTCAGCCCAGCATACAGTATAGTATCTTTGGGAAAAAAATGAGTGCTTCTTGGTGTATTTGCTTAACTATGTTTATCTTATCTTTCTAAGAAAACAAAATAAGTACATTTATCAGATCTGTCCGCTAAATAATTTTGAAATTATTCATCAACATAAAAAAAATTAGAAGCTGGAAGAGATGATGTATCACAGGAAAAAAGGTCCACAGAATTTTGTGGAATTCAGTGGCTATAAGCAGTAGGAGATACAAATTAGTTTTTGCAGGAAGGCAGAGAAGCCAATCTTAACCAGCCTGTTTGTCATTCCACCTAAATGTACTGGCCAGCCAGCTGCAGGCATCTTCCATCCCGGCCATAGTACAAGCTGTCATTTTGCCAGTGAGACTGCTGGGAAGATGGAAAACCCGAGGATATTTCAATGGGCAGAAAGGGAAAGGTAAGACATTTTAGCCCAGTTCACCTAGCATCCAGGGTTTCATTGAGAGGGCTGTTTATACGTGCATATATCTGTCTATCCATCTGTCTAACAGTTAAAAATTATTCCAGGCAAAAAGATTATCTTATCAAAACAAATGAAATTAATTCTAGAAAGGTAAAATACTAAAGACTGTGTGCAAAATGTATAAAGAATCCCTGACTTAGGGCAAAAAATTCCCAGCTGATAACTTCATTGATTTTAGGAGATGAAAGGCTTTTAATAAGGTGGAAAGAGAGAGAAAAAAATCACACAAAAGCAATAGGGATAGAATAATAATTAGGCATTTTTCCCACAGCCATAACTGAATTAAGTTGAACTGAGTCCAGGTACCTGAACTCACAGAGTGATAAACAAATGACTGAGAATTCCTTCTCTGCTTAATTTCCTTGTTGTTTTAGGGGCAATACTTGGCTTTGCTGTTCTGTAACTATTGTGGAATTAGGTATTTTTTAACTGACTCCATATAATTATAGCATGAATGTTTCTCTTACTTTTGGTTAAACTTGGATGGATTCGCATACAGAACTCCTCTGTAAAATATCATCTAACTGTACAAAGATACTTATCTCTGGGCATATATGTCCTTTATTGACAAATAAACTACATGTAAACACTGAAATTGTATTATAACTGTCTATTTGATTGGAGGGGGTCAAGACATTTACTTCTGCCTCCAAAAATCTAACTATCTCTATTCCAAAATTCAAAATCGAGCTATGAGAAGCTTTGGCTGCCCTATTTCGACTGTTAATCATACACTTATACCAATGCAAATTCAAATCCCTTCACAAGTCTACCTTTAAATTTCCTTTCTTATCAAAAGACTAAGAAAAGTGTAGCACCACAGCATGAAGGGTAATGTATTATAACAGAAGAAATTGCTGAGTCATTCTCCTTGCAACAATTCTGTATTTTGTCTAGTGCCAGCAATGTACCTTGTGAAAAAAAATGGAAGTCCATGTTCCTATCCATGTCTAGAACTGTTTCATACCCAAATACCTGCTCTTGAGTATCTTTTTCCTCTAAAAATTTCACCAGGTAATTTTGACTATAATTATTCAACTACTATCAGCAGCTGGTATCATCTCTCACACTTACACATTACCTGAAATTGTTTATATTTATGCAGTACTAGGTACATTAGTCCTGAGTTTACCCTGAGTGTGTCCTGACTTACCAAGTGTCAGGCTTTAGAAAGACATTAATTTTTTTACAAAGATTGTTTTTCAACTAACGTGTGTATTCGACAAATAGCTGGATCAGTGAAACATTTAAGTCTCTTTTGGAGCACAGAAGAGCTGGAAGGAAAAGAAATTGCCAGACTGGTAGGATCTGTGTTCAAATCCAGCTACGCAACTTGGTAACAGTGCGGAGCTAAACCGCTTTGCCTGAAAGCTGACATTTCGCTTGTGCCAGCTGAGAAGAACCAGAGATTCTTGCTGAAAGGATACACTGAAAGGTCATACCTCAGTGTGAATGGAAGAGATACTGGAAAACTGAAACTTAACCAAGGGACATATAAAATAGCTTAAAGAAGGAATATGACATTTGATGGGCACAAGACATACTCAAATATGCCCTTTACGGAGTTGCTTCTTGTATCTAGAATATAAAATGTTTACAGTCTACTTTGCCCAGCTTACTGAGATCACATGCATTGATCAAGCCTTTTCTTCATCTACTCTTTCCCAAGCTACGTACCAAGAAATTTCAGTAGTGACATTTTCAGTTTTCTGTAACATAAACATGTTACAGAAGAGACAGTCCCCTTGAGACCTATGAAGCACACCTGCTCAGCAATTTCTTTCCATATTTAGACTTGTCAGTTGTCTTCTTTCCAATCCATTCAATATATGTCATGTTAATTTTATATCAATTCAGTGTCTTGAAATCTCATGTGATACCAAGCCAATACGTACTTCACAGAATATATGCATTATAGTATTACAGCTGTAGTCATTATCAGTGGAAATTGTTATCTAAAAACTTTCTAAAAATTGAAAAGTTGTGGGGCACGAGGGTTAAGACTCTTGATTTAAGCTGTGTAAATATTCAAATATTAAATAAAATATAACAATTCAGAAGCCCAGAGAAAAAAAAGTATTAACATGAATTTAAAAACTACTACAGGAGAGGAAACAGCAAGAAAAATTCTGAAAGGCCTATGTTCATCAAATTTGACTGTTGTTCACTATTTCAAAACAACCATGTCCTCCAAAACTGCTTCACTGAAATCAGAATCATTTCCAACTATAAGCAAACATGGCATAGGAAAAGATTCCTGGGGTTTCTGACACTGTGAAAAAATACCCTAATTCTGTGTAAACCAAGTTCCCTCAAATCATCACAAGCTTAGCTGGTGAGACACCAGCTCTCTGCAAGGAAGAGAAAATTAATGTTATCTCACATTTCACAGATGACTGTATGCCAGGGTAAATACAGTTGTTCCAAATTTTTCCTAGAGTCTTTTTTCCTCAGATTATTTATTCTCATCTTCATAGGTATTTCTTTTCTAACAGGGCTGGTACTGAAGCATGACGTTCATAGTCTCAATGAGTACTTACACTGATTTTGCCCCTCCACTAAACTTCCAGTTCTTGCTGTTAAAAAATGTATTTCTATGACTTTTTTCTTGTGTCTTGTATCCCTTGTATTCCTTGAATGGGAATTCAAATTAAATTGAATAGAATTCAAATAGAATAGAATTTGAATAGAACCAAACCAGGAGAAAGAAATATATTGCACTGTATGAATAAATATAATAGACCTTTTAATTTGCTCTAAAATCAGCATTTTTTTCGATTTCATGGTATGGACTCATATCAGATATGGTCATGATATATCTAGTCTTGCAAGTAGAAGACAGTCCTATTTTTAATGATTCTGATCTTCTATGTTTACACAGATGAAGTTAATAAACATAAAAGAAGCTAATCAAAGGAGATCCTCAGATATTTTTTTAAAAAAAGCTAAACCTAGCTGTTAATATTAGATGATTTATTAAAAATATATAAGCATATTGGACTTAAATTGTTCTTAATATTGACTTTCCAGTCTATCTTAAAATAGTTGGATATTATATAAACTTTAATTCCATGATCAATAGCTTCAGTTTAGGCAAAAATGTCACTATGTCTTAAGGGAATATGAGTTTATTTCAGCAAACTTGGAAGTAAACACTGAGCACGAAATCTACTTTATTTCTCATAAATATTTTACTTTGTTTCTTCAGCTCTGCTAAAGAAATTGTTAGCACTGTTAGTTCTTCTACTATGCTTCTTATAGTGTACGTATTACACCATAATTATTAATAGTCAGCCAAAATCAGCTTATACTAGAATGTTCCATCCAACTTCATAATTGTTTATAAAACTCTTATCAGGATGGAAAACTTCATGAAGACTGCTGTGCGTATTTTATTTTTTGTCAACCACATACCAGTGAGACAGTAATAAAAGATAAAACTAACCAATAAAAGTCTTGATGTGAGGCACCTTGGCACTAAACTGTCAATTTTTGTCTTTAAAGTGAATGGGATCAAGAAGTGATAGCCACATGTGTGGTTTAAATATAATTCTTCATCTGAAATATTCTAGAGACCACAGGAGGGGATTAGGTCCCAGAATTTGCGTCAGGATGCAAAATCCCACTCATTTTTTGGGCAAGGGAAAGAAGCTTTTTACATTTGAGATTTAAAACTCAATGACAGAGGACTGATTTTATCATGATGATCCCCTACATTAATTACAGTTGGAAAATATGTAAAAAAACCTAAATTTACAGTTCTAAAATTAAAAAAAAATACAACTAGGTTTGAAAACCTGCAGTTTCATGTACTCAGAGTTTTCCATCTTGTTAAGATAAAAATAAACTATGGTAAAAATAAACAGAAAAATGTATATTTAATTATTTAAACATGAACTGAAATGTCATGCTCATTGTTTGACAACCTTATCTTCTGTAATTATTGTCAAGAGTATGAATTCTGCTTTATCCAGATCAAATAGAAGAAGAAAAATAATTTCATGTGAAATATATAATGTTAGTCTATGACTTCACACTTTTTTTTAAACTTAATGACATTTCACCATTGACTTCCTGAAAGCGTAGCACTTTATGCCATTAAAATGCTACTTTTCTCCTAAAAGGAGCTCAAGTTTCAGTCTGCTGTGTGCTTTTCTCTCAAGAAAAAAGAAAAAAAAACCGAGAAGGCTTCCGGGAAGCTTATTTTCAAATAAACACTGCTGTTCCAAGTACTTCACACTTAAAGCATAATATTAAAACATCACACTGAATTACCTTCAGCTCTTTTTACATGTTCTTAAAAGGAGACAGGTTTATGACACTGTAAGGTGAGGGAAAACTTCTGTGTTTTAGGCTAAAACCATTAACATTTCTTAGAGCTATCTTTAATGAAAAGTACATTTAAACAGTCAACAAAAATTACTGCATTATCTGTTCCTTCAGCATGCAGTAGTACTGTAGCATACGCAGAAATACCACCGTTCATTTGCCCATCTGTCCAACAGATGTAATATGCCATCTCTCTCCCTTTCTAACTGCCTAACCAGATATAGTGTATGACTGAAAAAAAGGCAGCCTATCAAATGGGGTTTTTTAATATACTTCAGTCTAGAACTACAATTTGTAGCAGACATACAGCATTATTTCTCTCTTACCCTTCTCAAAGTCTGAAGAGAAATGTACTCCGAAGTGCATCTCCCCACAGTTGCATCTGTTTCCCTTTTGGAGCCTTTGTGATGATGTCAAATCCATTATAGGAAGTTCAGAATAGCATTTTTTGCTGACAGTGCTGTCAAGGAGACAATAAGCAAGTAATGAGACCTCAAAAGCTCTGTTAGAGAGATTTCAACTGAATGGATTTTTATGAGAAAACTGTGTTTCTGGAGGTACAGTTTTGATAAGGTGGTATCTGTTGAATTCCTGATCCTACACCTTATTGGCCTAAGAATTTGACATTCAGATCCATGCACTCAGATTACTATCTAGATTAGGGAAAGTATTCAAATATTTAACATAATCTTCACATCTGGATCATCATTTGACAGTTTAGAAAGAGAATGAAAAAAGAAGTGAAGGCCATTGTTTTGTACATAACATTTTATCCATACCCATTCTTCTGTTCTCAAGAGTATCACAGAAGCTAATGAGCTATGAAACATTACCATTCTTGGGTCATATTTTCAAGGCAGGCATGAATAATTTTTCCCACAAACTATAGTGTTTCAGGAAGAGGTCAAGATTTTTATCTATCAGCATTCAGTGTTTCCTTTTTAGTTATGCCACAGAGCTCCCAAAATAAACTCTTTTGACTACTGTTAGTTCTTTTAGGTAACAGCAATTTGTATTTTACAGACATTTCAACAACTTTTAGTAGATTCATAATTCTACTTCTAACTGTAACTCAAATATATGTAAAACAATGCATTACTGTCTTATACTATTCTTATTCTCAGGAAGGAAACTGAATTGAATACTGCACCGTAATAAGCATGAAATGATTTAACTGCTGTGTGACAAATTCTGCACAATTAAAAAAGATGATGTAGGGCAACAGGAACCGAACAAAAGGGGAGCTAGGAAAACATACGAAAACAAATGGGTTTTTCTGGTTCTTCATTACTGAAAACCTTGCTTTGTTACACAGCATCATCACTAAGATGAAGTAGATTAGCACGCACAACTCTAATGCAGATAATTTTGTCAAGGTCATTAGGTGTTCAATAGTGTTTAGTAAAGCTGTAAAAGAATTGCACCTGGATGACTCTGTAATGGTTTGTATATCAGGAAATGGGAAACGTTGTGCAGATTGGTTACAGATTATTTTAGGGGATTAGTTACAGTGCTTGCAGATGCATTTGCTAGGGGTAAAACTAGGCAGACAACAGGTTCAGAATTCTCTGTTATAAATTCTAATTTTGTACCAGGCACAGGCCTATCAATTTGTGTCTAATTATATTCTTCCATGTGAGATATAAAATACCTCAGGGTTTCTATAATAAAGGCTCATTAATGTGGACGAGAAATAATTCTGAAACTCTTTCTGCCAGGGCTAATGTTAATACAGATTTTAATTGCTCTTACAGGATATTAAAACACAGATATATTTTTTTTTTTAAATCAGTTTTAATCTAACCATTAAATGGAGCCATTTTTGTAACCCTATAGTTTCAAGTATTGCATCTTACATTGCTAGATAATTGCGTCATTACCAGTCATGTTGAACCAGAGAAAAAAGATGAATGCATAAAGTATAAAAGGCAATATCATCAAACATATAAGACAGTCAATGCCCTTCAATTCCTGGTAATTCCCTTTTGTACCTTTAAAATATTCTCTTCCTGCTTAGATAAGTACATATTCTAAAAACAATAAATATTGTGAATATAAAAGAATTAGCATCACATTATAATTTAAAGGAAATCAAGATTTCGGTACAAGGTAGAAGCCTGTGCTGGTTTTAGCTGGGATAGAGTTAATTTTCTTCATAGAAGGTAGTAATGGGCTGCGTTTTGAATTTGTGTTGAAAAAAGTGCCGATGACACAGGGATGTTTTAGTTACTGCTGAGCAGCACTTACACAGAGTCAAGGCCTTTTCTGCGTCTCACAGCACCCCACCAGCCAGTGGTCCAGGGGTGCACAAGAAGCTGGGAGGGAGGGGACACAGGCAGGACAGCTGCCCCCAGCTGACCGAAGGGCTATTCCATGCCATGGGACATCATGCTCAGCATACAAAGCTGGGGGAACAAGAGGGAGACTTTCAGAGTGATGGCGTTTGTCTTCCCAAGTAACTGTTAGGCGTGATAGAGCCTGGCTTTCCTGGAGATATCTGAACACCTGCCTGCCCATAGGAAGCAGTAAACTAATTCCTTGTTTTGCTTTGCTTGCGTGTGCAGCTTTTACTTTACTTATTAAACTGTTTTTATCTCAACCCACAAGTTTTCTCACGTTTACTCTTCTGATTCTCTCCCTCATCCCACTGAGGGGGAAGAAAGTGAGTGGCTGTGTGCTGTTTAGTTGCCAGCTGGGGTTAAACCACAACAAAGCCAAAAGCAAAATCCTTCCAACAAAGACTTCTACTTTAAGGACTAAAATTGCTAACCTTTGATCTCAAGGATATAATTCTTCTGAAGCTCGTTTGGTCAGGTCACTTAGAGGGTGAAGAACAAGAGCAGAATAGCATTGCAGACTGATACTACTTGACTTTGAGGGCAGATAACTTAACATCTCTGTTCCTCAGTTTCCCACGTTTTATGTATGAAGAAAAAATATGATTTTTATGCACAGTAGAAAGCACATTCTCTGTTGTCAAATTCCAAAAATACCACTGTATATCAATAGCTTTTTGGAAATAGCATTCAAGTAAATATTCTGTAGTGAAAAAGAATAATATTCATGGACTTTGTGGTGATGGAAGAGACACTTATGCACACCTTGTCAAACTGCAAAGTGCCACTAGCCTCAGGGCTGCTATCATTTGAATAGATGACAGGTGCATTTGTCACAGGATGCACACTACCACCGATATAAATAAAATATATGATGGGCAAAAGGGCCTTCATGTTTTAAATTTTGTCAGGAGAAGGGGGAAAAGACAAAAAATGAAAGGTTCTCACTTGGCATTCGAAAACACTAGCAGATTGAAAAATAAAGCTGATTTGAAGAAGCAGTTCCTGAGATAGAACTGACAGTTCCTCACTTCCTTTATAAAAGGGAGCTGAGCTAACAATAAACTGATAAAATAGATTTATAAAACCAGTGTGTGTGCTCAGTAAAGTGAGAAAGGGACTCAGAAAAGTACTACAGTTTTGATACTACGGCTAAGAAGTAGCAACAGAGAAATAGAAGAATTTTCTGTACATTCATGTGCTCAGCAACATGAGGAGTATATTATTGTCTCTTAAGAGAGTTCAACTCAAAAACTTGTTATCAAGATATCTTAGAATTCCTCTTCCCCTCCTCCCCTACCCTCAACAGTTGCAAGAAAATACCCTAAGAATGATATTTATAAACAATTACTAGGGAAAATCTCTACTAGGAGTCTTTTGGCAATGTCCTCTATCTTCTTGCAGATTATAATGAACACAGATCTGAGTAATGTCTATTCAACATTGAATAGATCAGGTAGGATAAACAAAAAAAAGTTTTAAAAGAAAGAAACTGTCCAGCTATTTCACAAACCAGAATTAATAATCAATAGCCTTTCTACCCAGGGCATACATGCTTTAAGATTTAATAGCTGACTTTCGGTAGAAGACTCTTCCAGTGATGCCATAAACAGACTCCACTTAAGAACTGTAAAACTTATATTTGTCCTAGTAAGTGAACAAGAGAGATAATACAGTTGAGATTTTCCCCTTCAGGAAATGGCTTCAGAGTAGTTCTAGAAAACTAGTAGCTACTCACAAATGTCAGTGCCTTAATTACTAGTTAAATTCATTTCATCATTAATATACCATTTAGTTGTATGCACCATTAGCTATTCAGGTTTCAGTTTAGAAATAAATTGTGACTGAAAATTAGATGACCTAAATATCATCCACATAAATAGAAATGACCGTTACTGGAAGGTAACGGGACAAATTTAAGAACTGAAAAGACTGATTCTGCAATGAAATGCTCTCAGAAATGTCTTAGTACAGACTGGTCACTGCAAGAGTGTTGTAGCAGCCTGCTAGACAGATTTCTTTCTCTCTCTAGACACCAAAGGCCTTCCCTAAGAAATTAGTTGCTTTTCATTAAAGATTAATCATAATATTTGGAGACCTTGAGAAAGAGAAAGGAGGTTTTATATCAACATTCACACAGAAGCATGAAAGCAATGCATTCTTCAAAATTACTTGGTTATTTACAAGCTTGATTTTTATTATAAGAACTAAATATCTATTTAGGGATGCAGTCTTTCCTTCTTTCCTTCCTTCTAAATATTGTTGCTAAGAAAGAAAAAGGTAAAGGTGTGTAGACTTCAGCATATCTAGTTTTATTCTTCAATTTAAATGCCTGATAAAATTCATGTTAAAATTATTTACAAAAACTCACCTCACTATAATTCCATCTCTTTAGCTAAATGTGTTGTTGCTGGAAGAGCACATACAGGTTCCATTAACGGTCCACACGCTCCCACTCTGCTTCGCCTTCCTTGTTCCTCCCCAGCTCTGTGCTCCTACACCTGCTTTGCCCTCAGAGGCTGCACCCACTGCTCTGCCTTACTCCCTGTGCCGCTTTTGCTTTCTTCACTCCAGTGTTTTCCAAAGCAGCTTTTCTGAGAGTACAGCGGATCTTTCTTCCCAGTTTGTTTAGCCATCTTCACGTCACTATGTCTGACTGATCTGCTGGAATTCCTACAAAATTTGTAAGTCAAAAATGATAACCAAGTTAGCTAAGGATGAGACTTTGCAGAAGCTAACAGTTTGGCCTAAAACATAGTTAAATTTCCTTGGCTGAGTGGAAAATAAAGCCTCCAAAAAAAAAAGATAATTTCTTTACAGTGCAAATTCTTTGGTCAGATTTCGGGATCCTTCCTAGGATTTCCCCTAATCTCTTCCTTAGAAATAATTAAATGTTCTATCAGTTCTTCCCCCAAAAGTAGAAGGCAGCTCGCACAGAAATTTTCAACCCGAACTGTTAATATGTGATAAAGTTATAAACACCTGATACAAACATATAGCAGGAAACACTAGGCAACTCTGACTCTAGGTAGTACTACAAACTGGTATTTTTCAGAGAATTTTCGACTGCTTAGTAACTTCCCATCCTGGGACAATTCCTTTTTTTTTTTTTTTTTTTAGAATCAGTCTAAATTTAGATTTCTTAAAAAAAAAAAAAGAAAAAATAACTATTTCTGAATTACACAGCTGAGCAAATAGAGCTGCACCTTCCCTTCCTTCCCTTTTGGTTGTCAGGGTCTTTGGGCTGGAAACTTCCTTTCTTATATCTGGTAGCGGTGCATGTACCTGCTACACTCCAATAGATGACACCTTTGAGTTAATCACCAGGAAAAAAACCCCCACATTTCAGGGTGATAAACGTTTTCCTTTAATATTTACAATTATTTCTACCTGTGAAGAGAATACAGACATGTTTCATTTCCAGCCAGTAGTACAGCCGGTACGCTATATACAGGCTAATAAATTTGAACAGTATCCATTTTTGCTTCGGTGTTGTTTTGTTTTCAGGGTTTTTTGTTTGTTTGTTTTTCTATGAGAATGCATACATTTATATTTTGTGTTATTTCTTATGATCTCTTTAATCTTTGCAAGTGCACTATTCATACAAAATCAGAAACTTGTGCTGTAGTCAGAGATTTAAAAAGTACAGCCATAAAATACTGATATCCATTTTTCCAATGTGAATTTTTACATGAATAAAAAATGGTTCAGTATTAGTCCATTCATTTAAACTGTAACAAAAAATACTTTTGAATGTGGTATTTTTTACCATGCATTTGCCACATGTCCATATTAATTACAGAAGGTGAAACAAGTAGTTGTGGTGTTTTTTTTCTCTCTCAAAAAACCACAATCTGTGAAGTAGCAGACACCAGCCACCAGTTAAGAGAGATTTTTAAACGTTCAGGGTAAAATATTTAATTGGATAGATACGGTAATACAAAGTTTTATACTTAATTGTAATGAAATTAAACTGAATTATATGAACTGTAACAGATTTTGTACAACATGAAAGGTAAATAATGAGGCAAAGAGTTACTGCTTATTGCCTATGTTGATGTATTTATGCAATTGTCATCTGGTTTATATTCACGTGGGAAAGATCTGAATTTTTAATAGATTTTAAGTTCCTAAACAGCTGTCCTACAATCCAGTGGTACTTAAAAGAGTTTATATGTTTTCATAACTGCTTTATAAGAAGACATTAGGCTAGACGTGAAACACTGAACACTACTCTGAAACACATTCTGTACAAAATGAATGTTGGGGTTTTTTCAGACACATTCTTCTTCCTAATTATTTTCATTTTGATTTGAGAAACAAATAGTGAAACAGAAGTGATTTAGATGTATGCACATACTTAACTGTGTGCATTTCTCCTTCTGCTTTTTTGGTTTTTGAGGATTGCTCTGTGCATAAAAATAAGCGGATGGGTTAGGCCCTACGTTGTGTTGAAATGAAATGGCTACTGTTAGCTTTAAGATGCTTCTGCACCCTCTTGTGACCAGGAAATATGTTGAATTAGCACATGGATTTTTACTTGAAGTCAGAAAATGGAGAAAATCAGTGGACCATAATTAAAAAAATAAGGATTGAAATGATGCCTATTCAGAAGTACTTTTGACCATGCAAATCCTACAGGTAAGTATCTAAATAATCCACATAACCAAAATAAACGTTTCAAAATAAAAATTATGTTTGCTCATTCTTCATCCTGAAACAATTTAATTTTTATTTCTCCTTTGGAAGACTTTATTAAACAAATAGTACATGTGGTAGGTACATATAATTTCTGCTTCTTCTAACTTCTGCTTATTTAGAGTCATAAGGACATGCCTGTTCATAATATGATTTTTGTTTAGCCATTAGATTAGAAACATGAAGGACATAAGTGAATCATTTATAGTTTCTTAATTCTCTCTGATGGATTCAGGTCATGTTTTCTGTTATATCAAATCTGATTGCCAAATTGTCAGCTCTAATGCAAATCTCAGTTTTAATCTCCCCTGCAGCCCAATTACAAAATTACTTTTTTGATCAAGTTCCTAGATTTTAGAATTATCTTTTCATTATAAATTGAAAAACTGATATTTAAACTTGGGTTTTGTTATGTAAAAATAATTAAAACTACTTTATGGGGTACTAATAAAAAATGCAACAAATTCCTAGAAATTAAATAAAAAACTTCGCATGTCCAGAATGTGAAGGAGACTACGAAGTTACACAGTGCATGTAAGGAAAGGAAGAAATAAAAACTTCCTGAAGCACTGAATACACAACTAAAACAGAATACCGTTGCAACTTTGTTTGTGGATACTGCCCGGACATAGCCTATAATTTTATCTCAAAAATTAAGTTCATCCATTCTGTGAACACACCCAAGTAGGAATTAGGGTTACTTCCTTCAGGTAACACCTCTTTTCTAGCTAACAGTTTGTTAAACCAAGTTTGTAAACGAAAGCTCAGAAAACATTTATTTTCATATAATACACATAATTAAAACTATACAAATCAGTTGTATGACTGCCCACATTTATCTTGAGACTGCACATGAGTTGGCCAGAATTTCAGTTAACCCTGCCAACACCTTTTTCTCATTCTATGAACACACCAAAAACAAACCAAACCCAGACTTCTAAATTCTAAAGCTTAGTTTAATTCAAATTCAAACTAGAACAATAGACTGTGTAAGTAGAGAATCTCATTTCTGCTAGTAATGGCAGTGTAAAAGGGTCTTGCAATGAAATCTCACTTTTCCCTACTTGCTTTCCATGATAATCATCTCTGTTGCTGCAAATCACACAATCGTCTAAGTTGGAAGGGACCTTTAACCTAACACTGCCAAAACCACCACTAAACCACGGCCCTCAGCACCACGTCTACGTGTCTTTTAAATACCTCCAGAGATGACGATTACACTACTTGTCTGGGCAGCCTGTTCCAATGTTTGATAACCCTTCTGGTGAAGATATTTTTCCTAATATCCATCCTAAACCTCCCCTGGTGCAACTTGAGGCCGTTTCCTCTTGTCCTATCGCTTGTTACTTGGGAGCAGGTACCAACGCCCATCTCATTACAACCTCCATTCAGGGAGTCGTAGAGAGCGATAATCTCACAAGTCTCTCTCTGTTGATCCTTTTGAACATGTTTCTTTCTGTTCTTCACACTTGGAACCAATGGTGTGTTCTAGGAGTGTAGACAGCAACCTGGACCCATGCTGTCAGCTTGCTATCACCCATGCAGCCCAGCAACTCCTCAACACCACAATTACTTTATGGATGTCACTGCCAAAAACTCGCTTACGGTCAGATGGGGCAAATTTAACTGTGTGCTTTGCAAACCCTACACTTACTCACAGATACCCAATTTATTTAACAGTTTACATAATACAATCTATTCTGTTCTATATAATCAATGGCCACATCAGGAATGTTAGAAATACAGTGCATTCACGCTGCATTATGAAACAATAAACACAAAATGCACACCAAATTGGCAGATAATTTTAAAATTACACTCCTATTAAATGCTCAGTGTTTTTTTGCCTTTAGACCATTTCAGAAAAGAGTAATCTGATAAACAAAGAAATTGATGCACGCTTCCCAAATCTTCAGAATAGTAGAAGGAAATTAATGACATTTTTGCTTCTCAGTTGTTATAACAATGATGAATGATACACTCCTTGAGAAACGTTGCTGAATCATCCAGTAAATTGTTTGCTTTACAGTAGGTCTCATCCACAGATATGCTGACCTTCAGGGTGTTCCTGACAGGCTCAGTTATCAAAATCTGTTTTTCTGGCAGAAATTCTACTCTTCCAAAACTGTAACTTGTTCATTTGTAAAAAAGGTTGCCAGTAATGGTTCCTGTTTCTAACTCTTCTGTCAGTTTGTTTTCTTCTTATAACTCACAAAACAGAAGAACATTAGAGTGAATCGTAATGATGCATTTAGTGAAGTAACCCATTCTCAATGTCATAAACACATTAATAACTTAATTTAAAATGAGGGCAAACTGTAACTCTGTTCAGCATACTGAAAGCTGGTAATTCATGAGAGTTAAGCTCTTCACCATTTACATAACTGAGTAAAAAGGAACTGAAAAAAAAATCAATATAATAATAGAATAGTTTGGGTTGGAAGGGACCTTTAAAAGTCATTTAGTGCAAACCCCACCTCCCGTCAGAATAAGCAGGGAGGTCTTCCACTAGATCAGGGTGCTCAGAGCCCTGTCCAGCCTGACCTTGAACGTTTCCAGGGATGGGGCATCTACCAACCTCTTTGGGCAACCTGGGCCAGTGTTTTACCGCCCTCATTGTAAACAATTTCTTCCTTCTATCTAGTCTCAATCTTCTCTCTTTTAGTTTAAAGCCATTATCCCTTGCCCTGTTGCAACATACCCTGCAAAGAAGTTTGTCCCTATCTTTCTTATAACCACCACTTTAAGTACTGAAAGGCTGCAACAAGGTCTGCCCAGAACCTTCTCTTCTCCAGGCTGAACAACCCCAGCTCTCTCAGCCTCAGAGCAGAGGGGCTCCAGCCCTCTGATCATTTCCGTGGCCGCCTTCTGGACCCACTCCAAGAGGTCTATGTCTTTCCTGTACTGAGGGCTCCAGAGCTGGATGCAGTAGTCCAGGTGGAATCTCATCAGAGCAAAGGAGAAGGGCAGAATCACCTCCCTGGACCTGCTGGCCACACTGCTCTGGATGCAGTCCAGGATATGGTTGGCCTTCTGGGCTGTGAGTGAACATTGTCAGCTCATGTCCAGCCTTTCAGCCATCAGTATCCCCAAGTCCTTCTCAGCAGGGCTGCTCTCAACCCCTTCATCTCCCACCCTGTATGGATACCAGGAATTCCTCTGACCCAGGTCCAGGACCGTGCACTTTGCGTTGTTGAACCTCATGAGGTTCACACAGGCCCACTTCTTGAGATTGTCCAGGTCCCTCAGGATGGCATCCTGTCCCTCAGACATGTTAACCACACCACTCAGCTTGGTGTCACCTGCAAACTTGCTGAGGGTGCACTCGATCTCACTATGTCATTGATGAAGATACAGAACAGTACTGGTCCCAGTACAGACCTCTGAGTGACACCACTTGTCACTGATTTCCATCTGACTACTACCCTCTGGATGCAACCATCCCCCCACTTCCTCATCCACCAAACAGTCCACTCATCAAATCCATATCTCTCCAATTTAGAGAAAAGGATGTTGTGGGACACTGCTGAACTGAGTATCTACTGTCTGATATGCAGTTTTTCTCTAAGGAGGTGTTCTAACTGTCTCTTGTAACTACCAGCAATACAACAGAAAGGGTGACAGTCACCCTGGGTCAGGACTTCACAGAAATGGCCACACGAGTGAAGAAATATATAGAAACCCTGTACTATGGCACAGTCCTCCAGTTACACAGGAGAATAGCTTCTACTAAGGTGAGCATTCAAATACTCCTTTGATTTTTAAGCATATCAACAGCTCTACTAAATGTAGAGGAATCACTTATTCTCCTGGCTTTAGCTACACACTCCCTCTTTACCACTGCAGTCCCTGGATGCTTGTGGAAAAATGCTGATTGTAAACAGCATTAGGGTGCATTATTGCCTGCAGGCTGAGCAATCTCAAATTCATTTGGTCTCACTTATTAGGTGAGCCAATCATGGCTATTCCAGTATTATTTCTCTCAAGGGAATGGATAAAGAATTGAATATGTAATAACATCCTACAGCTTAGAAGAACTTAGACATTTTAATTTTACCTGAAGTATTGTTCCTGACATATCTGTAATTACTATGAGCTGGTCTTTAGTTTAAATTTTGACTAGTGTTGAACTCAACAGGCACTGTAAGACAAGACAGACAAAGCTTTCAAGAAGACTCAATCTGACATATGACATATTAATTCTCTACAGCTCCCAGAGGAAGTTTCTCCTACTCAGGTGGGAAAACCATGATCTACAGAGAAATTGTATCATATACGCTAGCTCTAAACAAGCCAAAGAGAATGAATATCAAAGTACAATGGATCAAAGACGCCAGCCAGGTGGTTTACTGCTTTTCTGCATCAGCACTAGCAAGCACTACCATGACACAAGGGCTAACTAAAATCCAGGAGAAAAAGGCAGGAAAATACTGAAACGGCACTGAAATTGTGTGAAATCATGATTCAGCAAACATAAGACTAAAAGCTTAAAGTAACCTGAGAGTTTTTCACTACAGGAAGTATCTCATAACACATTACCTTAACAACTGAGATAGATGTATTGATTGCATGGCTGTAATAGAACACACATTTATATGTGAAAACACGTGTTATAAGTACCAACTTAGGGGACATATTTTGTTAATCTAGATACTTAAAATGTAAGCTACACAAAGTCCTTATCATTTATCATAGCTTATCATCAGTACCACATTATAATTCGTAGACTTTTTTAAAAAAAAACAAAACACTTTTAATGGTATGACAAATGAACAAGTTTTTCAGAGCATTAACTCTGTAATTGTTTCAGGTTTTTTGTGTAGTAACAGATGGGTGTATATCTCTTGGGATAAGAGAATCAAGAATCCTTTATTTGCAAAGCAATTTTCTCTCTCATTGTAATAAATTCCTTTTATTATGTATATATTAAAATCCATTTAAATGGAAAAAACAAATGCATCTGTACACAAACACAGAAATGAAAGTAAATATTTAAGTGGAATGGTCAGCTAAACTATCTTTTTTAATGCAAGACATTGCAATCCTTATGCAAAGAATAAAACTCCTATTAAAAATAATAAATTTCATATTTCTATCCTCTACAACATTTTGCTGGAGAGGTTAGGGGAGAAACTACGATATTCCTGACTTCGTAGGGAAGCAAAGATCATCAGCTTCCAAAATTTACTCAAATGATCATGCTTAAACAATTTTTGTACAATAGGAGTATTCTTGCTGACCGACTGATGAATACAAGTTTTTGAACTTCATTGCTGACGTACATACATTTGAACAGGAATGACTACTTCTTTGTCTTTTCCAGTCCAGATTTATGTACCGTGATAAGCTTCCTGGATTAGATTTTGAGCCATATTTAACAAAACTGAGCAATTGTAACCTCTTACTTCATCCAGAAAGAAAAAGAAACAAATATTTTTTTCATGATGTTAACACTGACTACTCTGTAGTGTTGTATAGGCAAGGAGCATAAATGGTTGGAATAACTAAAGACCATGGAACCTTTTCTTTGTTAAAAACACTCTAAATCCACCAGTCATACTCTGATGTGTAGTGGTTAATTGCTCTCCTGGAGTACAAACTGCATTTTTTAATGTGCTCTGACCATTTCAACTCTAAGTGACCTAAATATTCAGATCCAATTTTAAGCAAATATTTTTCTCAAAGAAAATAATATCCCCTCAGGTTAATAATTTCTGGTACATATTTAATAACACACCTTATTTATTTTTATTTCTAAGTAAGAAAAAAAAAAAAGCTTTATTTCCAATTTAAAAAGATTTTTAAAAAATCACACTTCTAAATTTGAGTAGATCATCTTTAGTGATCTAATGTTCTTTCTCCTTAAGAAAATATTACTTTCCAACCCTCATATTTTAGGGAAAACAAAGACTTGTAGACTTACTATTAGCTATTTCATTTATATCTTTAATAGAGACCATAAAAAGATCACTAAGTTACTCAATAAAGAAAGACTGCAGTGATATAAAGACTTAACTTTGCTTAAATATATTGCTATGCTAATATTTCATTTACTGTTACTGAACACTTCCATAAATATTTCTGCAACTGACTTTATAAAGATGAAACATGGAAAATGACTTACAGTTAGGACGAATTTTGTCTTTGCAGTCTCAAAAGGGTTGCCTATGAACATTTCTATTTAAAAGACAAACAGCAATTATAATCATAAATAAGATCATTTTACTGAAGAAAGAAATTATTTCCTATTCAGCACATGGTCCACTGCAATGACATCCCATTCCTGTTACTGCTGTATTCAGGTACCTGTTAGCTAAAAACCAAATAAACTTTTGCAATGGCAAAACAATAGATTCTCAATAGATGCAAGAATAATCATCTACAAGAGTTCCAGTAAAATTGTAGCTGCATACTTAGTATTTTTAGAAGCCTATCTTAGCTGAGCACATGCACACTTGCAGTAATATGCATTTCTAAGCAAGTAACAAATAGCCCATATTCTTTATTTAAGAGGTCATATTGATTTTTGAAACAGTTGTAGTTAAGTAGCTACATTAAGAATGCATGAATCTTAATTACAACCAACTCAAATGCGCAATACTTCTTAATGATGGTAAATAAATCAATCAGCAAAAATTAAAAATGACAATGGCTCAGAATAAGAGATGCTGTACCTGACATGCAGTCTAGAAGTGAATAATACAAAAATAATGAATTGTTGGAATATAGTATCTGTTAACCCGGAAGTTACATAGTATAATATCCCCATAAAATATAACCATATTTATTACTAGGGTGATTCTGCCCCTCTTTTGTTAGAATGAGCTTTGACAAAATTTAACTTATTGTACTTTTTCTAATTCAACTCAAGTTACAATTATTACTTGTCTCATTGCTCATCTGACTAGGAGAGAAAGAATAACGTTTTAAATATGGATTAGGAATGTCTGAGTGACATAGCATCTACACTTGTCCCCTGGTGACAGTGGAAAAGACAAGAGTTATCTGAATCACTAAAGATACAACGTGATCATATTTTGAAGCAAGAATGGTTTGAATAGCTCTGAAATTTATAAAAAGCTATGGTGTTTTAACTTTTTTTTTAATTGTCTACTATTCTTATAAAGAGAGTATTTGACTATAAGTACCTTTCTTTTGTTTGAAATGACAGGTCTTATGTCCATGATCTAGATTCTGTAGTAACAGTCAATGTTTTGGAGAGAACTTCTATGAAGAACATTTCCAGTTCTGTCCCATTTTAATATTTCCTGTCAAGATGCTATATTCTGTAACTCATTTAATTTTGTTTCCATTCCAGCAGCAGTATTGGNAAATGTAACTCATTTAATTTTGTTCTGTAACTCATTTAATTTTTTTTCCATTCCAGCAGCAGTATTGGTTACACTAACACAGTGTTTCAAAGATTTTGCCAAACTTTCATGAAATGAAATCATATATATTTAATTATCATTCATACCCAGTAATTTTCTTGATGTAACAACTGACTGCCCGTGGCTGGGCAGGGCCTCGTGGGGACACATCTGGAGACCAAATACCCGATGGTGTCACAGGGGCAGGACTGAGGACCCCGGGGCACTGACCGGGCTCCAGGACCATGAGGGTGGGGGAGGCTGCTCTGGATGACTGATGCCCATAAACACTCTCAGGGCCCTGACATTTTCCGTATTAACAGTGTATCGACAGTTAGTGCTATCATAAGTTGAACATATAAATATCTTGTCAAATTAAGTATGAAATCTAATTTACTTAAGCATTCAGCTTGATTGTTACGATGTGATTTGAAGGTACAGGTCGTCAAGGCTATCTGTAGAGATTTGGGGAGGGCAGATGTGTGCCAGCAAGTCTGTACCGTCACTTTGCTTGCCCTCCCTTCTGCTCACGGGTGTTGGTGTGCAAATGGTCAGCACAGTGGGCACGTTTCTTCCCACCCGAGTTTCCCCTCGGAGCAGAGCCGCTGGGGCCCAGGGGAGCCCTGACTTACGCACTATGCTGCTGAGCAACACGCAAACTGCAGTATTGCATAGAACACAGGTTTCAGAGAACAAGTCCTTCTTTGCACTGAAAAGCCAGTACATGTTAGCAGAAATGTATGCTTTATTGTATAATACTTAATTTGATAAAAATGTATAGGCACAATTGTATTTCCATCAACAGAGAGTTTCTTAGTTGGCCTGCAGAAATCAGCTGCCAGCTGGCAAACTGAATCATGCACTGCACGTCGGACTGAACTACAGGTATGATTTTGGATCCACCTCTACTTCTTTAAAACAGCAGGATCGAACCAACAAACAATGCCAAGGTATGCAAAGTAGAAAACTGGTGAAATCCACTTTCATTTGTTCAATGTTTTCAATACATTGGAACTAAACATTAAATTCATTCCAACATTACAGTCTCTGACATTTATATACAAAATTGTTTTGAAGCAGCTCCACTCTCACAGCGTTTAACAATAATTTTGATTCCAGAAAAGCTTCTAGTAAGTGACAATATATTGGGAGATTTCTGTAGAAATAGCAAGAAAAAATAAAACCAGAAGTAGTTAACACTAAGGAAGATAAAAAGGGAAAGGTAAAGGAAACAAGCAATTATGCATAAACGTTCAATACTTGGATTCAATTGTTACACACATGACAACAGTATTAAGGGCTAATCAATACAAGAATGATATTATGTAACAATATGTTAACAGTTGGGTGAGTCCTGCAATTATTTTCTAGCAGAGACAAAAACCTCAATGCTTAGCTTGTAAGAACAAGTTATTATCCTTAATTTCAGAAGAAACACAAAACAAGTTTTATGCTTAAGAAATGTAATGTACAAAATTTCCTTTTGCCAATATCATTATGAAATGGGTTCAGTGGCCATGTAGAATGGAAAGGTTAATATATTTTCAAATCTTGGAATATATGAAGACAGGATTTCTCAACCACTTTAATTGAATGACAATTTAAACTTTTTACAAAAAAAAAATCCCACCCAATCCCCAAAATCCTACATAGTACTAGGTATAAAATAAAAACATTGCAAACAAAAGCTATCAGTAACAAATTAATAGGTAAATTGTACCTTATTTGCATCATCTTTATTTTTAAGTTATATGCATGAAAATGTGCTTATGCAACTTACCAGCACAATGACAATTTATTTCTCTTCATTTCCTGTTGTTTTACAATCATGAAGTGGATGAAATTGCAAAATGTGAAAAAATAAGCCTCAATTTTTACAAGAAAAGGAAGTTAAAATTCTAAAATAAAACTCAGAAAAAAAATATTGTGATATGAGACAAAATTTCAAATAATTGAGCTTGCTAAAGTATAAGCATTGTTGTAGACCAACCAGCCTCTAGTTTGTGTAAGCAGAAGTTCATCTAAGTTACCCTAGATTGAACCTAACACAAAACAAATACTGAGGCGAACAGCTTCCACTGAATAATTTAAATCACCTTAATGCAAAAAGAATGCAAGAGATGGGGGAAGTTCAACTAATGAAACAAGCTAGCCTCAAAGAAAATAACCACAGAAAAATAAATTGAATGGAATTGGAATAGAGACTCTTGGAACAAGAAACACCTCACTCTCCCTTTCCAGTACACAGTCTTCAGGTTCCAAAAGCTCCCTGATTTTCTGGCAAAGGGACTACTGAGGTTTTTTTTAAGATGACACAGCAGATTGCTATTTCACTTTGAACAACTTTGGATGTCTTCAAATAAGCATAATTTACTGAGATTTACACTTATCATGCCAATAAAAATCCCCCAAGTTCTTAATCATAGAGCAGCTTACAATCATGATGTATTGATCACCAAGATGCGAGGGTAACAGAAGCTTTTCTCATCTCTAAAAATAATGTATCCATACACTGTCTTCCCACATGGGTATTGTGCAGTACTGCCCCTGAGATATGAAGGTCATCTTTAGACAGATATCAATAGTTCATTGATCAAAACTGTATATGACTTTGACATTCATATGGTATTAGAAGCTCTACTGCTGAAAATTGTTCCTTTGTCACAAAATATTCTTTTTTAATAGTACGAGACTGTAACCAAAATGAGTAGGATTTGCTTTCTGTCTTTTACTATTATTTTTTAATCTGAGATGAACTGGATGAGAAATGGAAAGCAATTCTGATTACAATCCAAAAATATTAATTTCATAGATGAGAAAATACAATTTGTTCAGCTGTTGCTTTCCAGAAACTTTATGCAGATTATGAGAAAAAGGTTTCAGTTCATTTGTAATCCTTACAGTATTCATCATCCACCAACTTTTGTCCAGACTTCATTGTTTTGAAAGAACTGGCATCGCTTTATAGGAATAAGGCTCACATTGATTTCAAAGACATTTTCCTGAATATCTGGATATGAAAACTAATTATTTAGTATTTTTAAAGGACATTGCAAGAAATTGAATTTGTCCAACAGATGTCATAGCAAGAATAGAAAATCTTAAAGCTTGCCTGCTATCTTAACATAACAATCTCCATCTTTAAGTCTATACTTACAGAATTAAACCCATGCAAACAAGTTATTTAAGGTTTCTATGTCCTGGTTCTTCCATTTTTCCCAATACTAATCCTGCCAGAGATACATGTGATAGTGGACCCTGTCTTAGCAAAAGATAAAGCATTCAGCAATAATAGCCATAGAAACTGACAGCATTGAGGCCAGAGTACTGTTTGTTGAATTTTTTATTTTGAAATTCATCTTGTTTCTTTGCCTTTATGCAACATTCCATACATTCTATCAAAAAAAATTGCAAAAGTCGAGAAAACTTTTTTATATACAGGTATACGTATGTGTGTATATATATATTGGCTAGTAAAATCTTTGCAAAGTGCAAATTATTTGAAAATGTCTAGACCTCCAGCCATTAGAAGACTTAAGAAATAATGTTCTTAATACAAATCTAAAAAAATTTTCTAAGAAGAATTATAGAATATGCACTGCATATTTTGATATTATTGCTTCATATATTAAATGAGAAACCACTGTTCCCTTTTAAAAGATCCATATGTCCCTTGATTTCAGAGAAACGAAAGAAGAAGGAATTTTTAAGTGTCAGATATTGGAATACCTTCTGAAGATACTGGTGGGCCATGAAGATGTACAATCATAATGGTACGGGTCTGCTTCAGCTACAAAACAGATTCTCTTATATTTTTCCAAAAAGTACTGGAGCCATGAACATATTTTACTGGACTATGAACATCCATAGATACTTGCATTTGCTTCCAGTTTAGCATATCTAACTAACATATCTCATTTTGTATAATTAATTTTATAAATTATTGTAAGACTATATTAAATTCTTCCACGACGATATTTTATATTTCTTGCATAGCTTATTGCAAAACTGTATACTGGGTGGAACTTGAACTCCAGTGGATCAGAGACAAGAATGAAATAAGTAGAGATAAAAATCTGAGTCATTCTCTAGCTGTCTCTCAGGTCACTGGTCTGAGGAAGTGCTGTGGCTGACCACCTCGTTAACACTGGCAAAGGTGGGAAAATTGTTAACTTGGGTAGAACCAAGTCTTTCAGAAAGAACAGTTCAAGTTTTAACAGCACCTAAAAATCCTTTTGTGGACGTAAGAGGATATTCTTCTCCGGTACTCCCACTTACACTGTTGACCAACACGATACTGCCCTCTGCATCAGCACCTGGGTGGATGAAGCAAGCTGCCTGGCTATTGATTTATTAAGGTATGGTGCTGAGTATCCATTCAACTGCTTTGGAAAACCTAGTTTTCTAGTAGCTGGTATCTTTTAAGAAAGTGATGTTTTCTCAAACTCCCCTTTTTTATATGCACATTATTCTGCAGTCCACAACTGAAATAGTAAGACTAAATGCCATATAACACATCTTTTGTATGTGGCATGTTACTGCATGTAACTCTACAATCGGGGGAAAATAGCAATGTACCCTACAGATGGCAGTGTAAGCATACTGAAGAAACTTTGGTGAGCTACCTTAAGTATACCTTAAATATAACAACTTAAAAACATTCATGATTAACAATAAATTAATAAAAAATAATTATTACAAAGGAAATTAAAAAATGGCACAAACAGCTCAGATTTGACCAGCCAGCAGCACTTTTAAAATGCATTTCAGTCACCTTAATCATCTGAGTGGCTTTTTATTGGTGTTGGTAACAACCTATAGGCTAGTCTGCAATCAGGAGGATTCACTCTTCTACAGCTCTTCTGACAGATTTTACGGATTATTAGGAAAGACTGAGAGACTTCTCTGAGTTAATTTAGAGTGAGTTTAAGCAAACTGGACTCCTGTTAAAATATACTGTAATATTTCAATGCCTTAGAAAAGATTAAGTATTTGAGCAGCTGAAGACAAAATAGAATAATTTGATAGCATTACATTTAAATCAGTTGAATATAACATTTTAATAAAAAATTCTTTTTAGAGTTGCTTGCATTCAGTATACGCCACATATTTGAAAGTGTGTGTAAATATATCCAGTATGAGAAGCATTGTTGCATGAAGAGAACTTATAGAGGAGTTCTATCATTTGCATAAAGTATTAAGCATCTCCAAATATATTTTTTAAGACATACATTTTTAATCCTAAAAACCATTTAAAGTGACTTAATGAAGATTACAGTAGAAGGAAGTATCTGACACTTGGGGATATAGTGCGAGAAAGGTTTAGGGTATATTTTTACACATATTTTATAAGCCCACTGAGTAAATCTTGGACTCCAACCATTGTTTTTGGTCATGAAAGAGTTGGAAAATCCTATTAACATCTTTGCGGAAGTGGTCTAGTAGTAGTGCTGCTACAGTATAATGCATCTTGCATTATCACTTATTACAGCAAAATCCTAACTTGTGAATCCAAGGGAGTTCCTCAAACCACTTCTGCAAAATTATTCTCCTTTTCTTGCAATATTTTCAATCATATGTATTACCTTATTGTGAAAATATAATGGAGTGCATGACATCTGTCTATCTCCTTTTCTTAACATAACACACTTTTGGGCAGTTAAGACAGTATCAAATTTACTTTTTGTATGGTTGCTCTGCAATCTTTCGGAATCAGTCTTTATTTTCCCTGGCGTCATTTACCACCTCCACTTTAAGTGAAATTTGGCCTCTGAGAATATCAAAGTTTTAGTCTCAATTACCAAAGACTTTACTACTACAAGTAATGGATTTAGAGAACCATTTCAACAGTTTTCCTATGTAATCTGTGATTTTTTTCCACTATAGACATTTAACGAAGTAAATCTCAAGTCTGTGCATATTTAGCAACGTACAGAAAAGAATATGACTTTCAAATTTAAATCCTACTACTGATACTTCTATCCATTTTGAGGTGGACCTATTTATAATTTGTCTGCAAGGAAGACTAAACCACTTTTACTACTAATCAGAGTAACAACAAAGGTTTACTTAGAAAATAAATTATGAAGATAATTTTGTTTTTAGAAAAAAACCCAGAAAATTCAAAGAGACTAGGAAAACATGTAAGTAAAAGAGAGATACACAATGTTCTCAATGTGTGGCCCTGCGGGCGATTTTTGCTTTTGGGCTTTGCTACAGTCAACTGAGTGACTTTCTGGGATGCAGTAAACTCTGCAGTCCCCAGGAAATTCTTGTTACTTCTGTGGTTTGACTGCCTTTTCCCAGCTCCTCAAGCACTCTCAGTCTCAGCAGGAGCTGCAAGCAGGCTCCCAGCTCTCTACTGTGAGACCTGCCCAAACCTGTTGTCTCTTAGTTTTTCTCTCCCTTGAGCTTGTTCCCTAGCTCCCACAGGCGTATGAGCAACTTTACTCTGTCTAGAGATTCCCACCTAACCAGACTTCTTAAGGGAAGATAATAATTGAGAACAAATGAGGAAAAAGCACTCTGCCACAGATATATTATCACATTTAAATATCATGCTATGTTTATGCACGTATAATACTTCTCTTTCAGCTACAGGAATTATATGTTCTATTCTATTCAGATGAATCCTCTTTTCTGGCAATCCTTGAATGTTGCAGGCATCTAAAATTGAAATGGAAATGCCCTTTCCAGAACAGCGTACCACTCCTTTGAGAGGAGTCTCTTGCCCCCTGCACCTTAAAAACATGAGTCTTATATTTCCTGCACACGGAAATTTCTCTATGACAGCACAAACTGATCTGTGTTTAGGAAAGGCAGAATGAATGTGTGAAATTACAGAAACATATAAAATCCAGCAGGATTTTCACAAATAGCATAATCAACTATATCATGTATTGGATAATCTGTCTCCTCTCACACCTTGAAACTTCTCACAGAGAAGAAGCTTCATGGTTCCACTCAGACAATAGTAACATAGAGCATCAAAGAGACCTGACTTTCAGGAAGCAGAGCAGAAACCTTAGCTTCCACTAGGCTCTAGGGATAACCAAATTTGAACTAATAAGTCATAACTGAATACCAAAATTTGGAATTAATTTTAATTTACCTTTCCCGAGCACTTACCATGAACATTAGCAGACAGCAATACATGCCAGCCCAAGGGCTCACCACACCAGTGTCACTCAGGGTTTTCCAACAAGGGATGGCAAGACTCAGGTGCTGTGATTATAGATGCACATAATTTGTATAAACTGGGAAACGGTAATCTCGTATCATCATTCTTGTGTGCCTTCTTTTGTATTTAAAATTCTCGTATTACTTCAGTCCAGACAAAAAGATAAAAGATAATAAAAGCCACTTGAAAAATGCATAACGGTTTGGAAATATTAACTGTACCTGTGTTCTTTAGAATGGTAAGAGCAACCTCTGTTTATGCAAATGTAAGCAACAATGAATATGAATTAACTTCTACAAATGAAATCCATCATATGATTCCACTTTCATCTTATGCTTTTGCTTTTTCTCCCAGATAAGCAATTAACTTTTACATTTCAGTGCCAGCAATAATCAATTTCAAATTTGTAAATTGAAGAAAATTATGTAGGAATTTGAATGTTAAAAGCAGATTAGAAAAGAAAAGATTTAATATCAGGTTGGAAGAGTACAACACAGCTGGAGAGTAAGATCTTTTAAAAATAATCTACGAACTCATGTAGTATAAGTGAAACATAATTAAGATGATGGTACTTTACAGTGTAGCTGGTTCTGTTCCAACTCTGAATTCAGCTAATATATTCTTGGTGGGATTTGGTGGCTTCCACTTCTTCAAAAAACTTTTATTGAGGAAGGTGAAGAAAAGGGGGCAAAACCACAGGAAATACTTCAGCAGCCAAAGTGATATTTGACATGTCTGTCCTAAGCATGAAAATAAATAATAAAAATTTTAAAACAATGTCGAAATTAATTTACAAATTTTAATCGAAAGTAGAAAGTAAGATTTTTTTAGGGACATGTTTGGATCTTAATGATATTTTTTCATAGCTAGTTTCTTAGCTTTCAATTGTAATTTTTTTAGTGTAGAAAATCTCCAACACTTGTATGTTGAAAAATTGTGCTGTGGCTAATATACAAACAGCACGATGAAAGACAAGAGGTTTACTGTTATTGCAATAAATGATATGAAATCACCTGCAATTATATGATATTTTAATTTTCCATGACTGAATGTCAAGCATCTTTCCTGTCAAGGCCATCAGGCCAGATGCTACAGCTGAGTGGCTGTCATATTTGTTTGAGGGAGAAGAGAAAAAGTTTAACAGTTAATGATACTACATAGTATAATTTTCTAAGATCTCTGAGAGAGGTAAGTTGTTGACAACCTGTAGGAGTAGATATTACGGTTCGGTCGCAAGATTATTCTTCAATTACAGTAAGATTATTGTTCAATAACGATGCACGGCAATACAGCTGATTCTCGCACAATTTTCAGCAAAATGAGCTGCTCAGAGCAAAGGAGGAAAACAAACAGCAGCACATCCTACACACAATTCAATTTGAAGAAACTACTTACGACACTGGGACTCAAAGCCAATCACAAGCAAACGGCAGACGCTGCCAATGCTTACATGCATTGCGGCTGGTGTAATCAATAGTTCTTATTGTGGTCGAACTATAAAGCTCTGAGAACTGGGAAAACCTACACCTACAGACACACAGAGAGAGTGCTGAACAATGTGTAGTAGATGGAGGCAATCTAGCTGTAGCCATTCATCGATATCTAGTGTTGCCACATTGGACCATCTGCTCCTGTTATCTTTCTGCCTCATGAACTAGGAAAATGAGTATTCCTCTTCCAAATCACAAGCCACGAGACTTAAATATTCTGTGATGAATTACTACAGAAAAAATTAATTAATAGAACATCTGCCTGCCAAGAAGAGAGAGTACAAGTAACTAACACGTTACAGTTACCAGGCCAGATTCTCCCATTATTCTGGCAGTTAAAAAAGGCAAGAAGGGTCAATGTGGCCAATTTTTTTGTTATGGTGTAACTGTTACCTGGCAAATCCAGCTCAAGCAACAACCTATTTCTCTCTGTGCCTAGCCTACAGCAAGGTGCATGCTCTTCAGAATCCTTCTCAGCATCTATCGCTGTCTTAAGGAGATGATGTGACTTCGAAAGTCTGGTACTAAACTACAGAATTTCCATGTGTTACAATGTACTTCAAATGAGTAAGTCACCATTGAAAACAGTTCTCGCACACTGTAAATTGGCAAATCTGATGTTAAGCAAAAATGACTATTTTTCTACATATGGTACAGTGACTTCAGTAGAATAATTTACAGAAGTAAATTGAGTGCTATTCCCAAGAATAATTAGCTTAAAATTACTTTTTTTTTTTTTTAATTGAGTATTTGGAATTCCGTTATTCAAATTGAGTATGAAATGGTTTTATTCCACTTCATCTTTGCATTTTCTTCGAGATGTCAAGTGTCATTTTTACTTTGGCAAGAGGTCTTTTGATTATCAAGATAAAAGAAAATGTTTGTTCTGAATAAATTCTTATTTTTTATTTTACAAATGAAGTGAATGGAAAACTTCTACTAATTATATGCTGCTCGTTAGCAAACAGACCCCTTTACTGTGGGAATCAAATACACCCTTTCTTCAAGTCAGTCTTCACCCATTTTTATAATTATCATCACTGTACCCAGTTATTTTTTCCTCCTCTGAAGTATAACTTGAAATCTATGTCTGTGAAAGCTTTCCAAATGTTTCACTATAAGAAAATTGATGTACAGGACTCCTAGTGGGGTCATGACAATCCACAACCAGACATAAAATCATGCACAGCTGGTTTCTTTCTCCGACTTCTTAATTCATCAGTAATTAAAAAGCGATAGTTCAGTACAAGAAACAGTATACTGAAATTGCAGTTTTGCTACAGGGTATGCAATCCTGCCGACTGCCCAAAGGGAAGAAAAATAAACTACCAAATGGGAGTGGCCAGCAACAGCTACTGCTTTGTGTCCTGTAAGGAATTCACTATTGACATCATATAGGCATTGCTCGATCACATAGGCATTGCTCAGTCACTGCAAATGAGTTCTCACAGCCTCACTACAATTCAGTTTGGCTTATTAAGTATCAAATGAAAAGAAACAGCTTAAATATGAGTACTTGTAGTGAAAAATAAATACTTTGCAAACTAAAATGGAACCAGAAATCAATGACACAAAGAATATGAAATCTCAGAGTGCCATTTCTACAAGACTGTACAGCATAACTATTGAGGACTAACATTTTCTGCTCTGTTATGTAACCCTTTTAAAATGTCTCGTTCCACTATACTTGACAGAGGCGGCTTTTAAATATTGGATTTTTAAACACAAAAGGTACAGCATCTCAGCTGAGACCTAAGGTCAAATCTCTTTGTAGAATTATTCAGAACACGTTCACACTATAAAATGAAAGAAATTAAGAGGACAGAATATTCTGATATAACACTTGCAATGAAATTGAGAAGTCAGGTTATGCCCAAGATGACAGTTTCTTTCACTGATGTACAGCGTACCCAGCTGTAAACTTCTCCAGACTCAGGGGTAAAAACCATAATCCCCTTCTCTCGCCTCCCCCTCCCCAAATCCCATATTCAAACAAATCTTATGTCAAAGCTGAATTTTAACATGATATTCTGTCCAAACCAGTCTGGTCAGAACTTAAAACACTTGAACATAATCTAGCCACTTGCAAAACAACAAATGTGTTGACAGATGCCAAAACCACCTACTCTTAAAGCATCATGGGGAAAATCAGCAGTTAAGAATGTTTGAAACTGTATTAATTAAACAAGGAGAAACACTGACTTTGGTGAGCTGGGTCAAAAGAGAGCAAAAAATACTTTCTCAAAGGAGAGTGAAATTATTTTTAGGGAAGGGAAGGGTTGGGTTTCAGGGGGAAGGGACCCACAACAATCTAGTCCGACTGACTACTTCAGGGCTGATGAAAAGCTACAGCATATTAATATGGGCATTGGCCAAATGCCTCTTAAGCACTGACAGGCAGACTATTTAGTTTTTAATAATTAGTATTACTTATATAAACTAAATTCTGATTCTATCAAAATTTATCAAAATCTTAAAAAGATACACATTTCTTCTGTTATTCCTACATGAAAATAAACCACAAAAAGTCTTAGTAGTTAATTTTGCTAGGAAAAATATTGCTATCTTGGAAAAAAACCTGAAGAATTCCACCAGTCCAGAGGCACTTCACCTCCCAAGAAGAGGACAATCAAATTGCAAACACTATGAGCAAGTTCCAAAAAAATCTGTGTAAAAGATCAAAAAAGACCAAGAAGGCAACTGGATACTTTGTTTACAAATAAGTTAATACTTTTTTATTAAGTGCAGATAATTGATTCCCTGTTCTCAATAATATTTGTCAGATCAGTGGACAGAAGCAATGCAAGTAGTTTATAAGAGAAACATTGTGTTTTCTCCAATTTCATAGGCTGGTTTTTTGACCCAAAAGCATTTTTATTTAGTTTTCTTTAAAACTGCTAAAACGGTCTTTAAGAGGGATCATAAAGCATCAGAGATTACTACACTGACGCATCATATGTCATATATCATTAGTCTTAAGAAAATAAGCATTCGAGCAGATTCACTTTATTTACTTCATGGAAGCAGCCTCACCTACTTCATGGGAAACTGATCTTTTCTTTTTAATTAGTATCTATATATAAACAATTTTAACAAATAACACAAACTTTATTGGCAAGGAAGCAACATTTCCTCAACATTTGTGTCAACTCTTGCCCACCTCTCAAGATATATTTTTGTATCTACCATCAAGAAGCAACACCAAAATATCTGAAAATGTCAAAGCCTTTTTAGTTCAACTTTGCAACACAAATATGTGTAAGAATTCCCCTTTGGCTTGTCTACAGCAATGATGGAATACAAGACCATATTCTGTCCTCTCCGTTTCTCTACAGGAACCCTTAAAATTTCAAGTTTAGAAGCCAGAGCATATTGTGCTCATTGACCTTTCACTATAGCATGTCATTTCAGTCTCCTGTGCAAAGAACGTCTGTTTTTTTCTAGGAAGTCTGGGGATGAAGTTTTTCTTTTAATCACAGTGGTGACTTGTGATTCCACGCAGGCTAGAATAAGTTAATGGAAAAAGTCATTACAGTTTTCCTTTCACTCCCTCTAAAATACTGGCCCTCTTAAGCCAAATAGACTGAAATTTCCATGTCAAAATCTTTTCCAATATGAAGAGCTGATTTGTGACAGTTAAGGAAATAATGATTTTCATATGGCGAAGGAGAAAGCACTTTGTTAAACAGTGATTAGTTTGCTGTTATCACACAGGTGAGTTATTCCAATAAGGAACTGGACTACACTCATGAAACCATGTTAGACAACGTTAAGTAATTAAACAGGGGTGAACAAATCGTTCCATCAGGTCTCACTTTGCATCTTTAAACTCATAGTTCATGCTGCAAATGAACTGTGGTTTGTCCATACTAGCAGTTAAGATAAAGGACTGAAAATAGCAGTTAGTCTTATAGCAGGAAATCACGGTTCAGTGAATGAGAGAAGACATCACACACATCATTGTGGAACATCAGTACACATCAGATCAGATTACATACTGAGCAATGAACTTTTTATACGACTTTGACTTTTGAGACTCATATAATATGTTTCTAGAATAATCAGAACAGTAAAAACTACATACATTCCTTTCTAGAGGACTTTTCTTCCTTTGGGTTCTGGCAGAAACTACTCAGTTTGCACACAAAGTGAAGAAGAAAAGATTTTTAGTCTTTAGAGAATCAAATAGACAAAACATGAAAATAACCAGCAAAGACAAGCAGCAGTATGTGGTATGCTACATGCTGTTCCCAGTCAGAAATCATTTCAGTAGCTGGGTGAAGGTCATAAACATTTTTTAAACTTTTTGTCTCCCATTTCAAAAATGTACCAAATTAAAGTTTATTACCTTTAATTTGTAATAACTTGTTGCTTAAGCTTTATAATACAGAAGCCAATTTCAGTTTAAATGGTAATCAATAAGTTTTCTTACTTGAAAGACTGTTTCTTAGAATCTGTAAACATCTGGAAAATGTTTTGAAAATGGCTTTTGAGCAGAATGTTGACATATTCCAATTTGTTGGGTTCAGGTTATATTCCTTTTGTGAGATACAAGAAGCTACCCTTCTGTAGCAATGGGTGAACAGGTCTCGATAAAATTTGAACTAGTATCAAAACTCAACTTTCTTGAAACTAAAGTGAACCAGAATCAGAGATGATAATAAAATTTTGGATGACTTTTCAAGTTCTTTTAAAAATAGAGTTATTTACAAATGACACAAATGAGGAAATTCTGAGCGTCACTAATAAAGTGAGAAAAACAACTTAGTCTACTTTGTTCTCTGCTAAAATGTAGATTCATTGGTCTGGATAGATAAAAAAGCCAGTCACTTACATAAAGTTCAGGTATCAATAAGGTGCAACAGATCAATCTAGGAAATAAACTTTCCTAACATAACGCAGATGGAGGGTACTCACCTGATGCTGATTAAAAGTGTGAGTGCAACAGAATTAGATCCCTTCTCTGTTCATAGAACAATTTGGTTTTGAAGTGTTCTAAAGGCAACCAAAATGGTTTGTCAATACCTCTAGCAACCTGGAAAGCTCTTCAGAACAGTAATTTGTGCCAATTGTCTAGGAGTCTTCTTCACATGTAATTATACATCTATTATCATATTCTACCAACATAATCACACAAGGTTTTTGATAACAGAAACAAATTTAGAATATATTAGCTTGTGCACATACATAAGCACCCTATGCCCTATTAGCGTGCTTATGAAAATAGCCTTGATTTTAAAGCCTGGAATCAGTAGTTAACAACACTGTTCTTTTCCTTGCCATATACCTTTTAGGACATTATACAAATTGCACTACATCTTCATGTCTTGCTTTATTCACTAGTACATCACAATAATGGTAATTTCCGGTTCACTGACATGGACAACCAAAAGTATTTTATAGGCATTAGGGAATTTGAGAATCTAGAGAGAACTGTTATGGAGATGTAAATTACTGCTACACCATGCATATATTCTCATTTTTTACAGTATTATCTGACGCATTGCATATTTTGAGCTAAATAGGATATTTTTGAATGCTACACTTTCCATTCTGCAGAGCTAAAAAAATTATTTTCAAAGGAAATAACTTTTTTTGTTCTTTTGTAGCTATCTCATTTATATTTATAAGCAAATGATATTTTGGGATGCAGAGCTGTCTATTTTCTCCCCATTTATAGGATGTCCTCATTCACGATGCCCAGAATGTATTACAGCTTAATCCAAAGCCCACTGAAACCATGGGATGAGTGGAATATCTCCAGTGTTTGTCACTGCCTTGCTGCCTCAAAAACAAATATAACCAATTATAGAAAAGACTTAAAGTCTAATATATTATTCTCAAAATCAGAAGATACTGATAATTGGATGCAGATGTACTAGAAAATCTTAAGTTTTCACAAGTAGCTACGTCAGGTTGCCTCCGCTCCTTATATTTTCTTGGGGCTGACAGTTACCGATGTTAAGTCAAAGTATACAAAAAAAGCTGAAAGGAAGATGCTGGAAAGATTGACTTCATTAAATGGCATCTACATTCAACGCAGACTACTGCTTTCTCTTGAAAGCAACATACAAAGGTATCTTTGTGTGCTGCTGGTTCTGCACTGACATTTGAAGAGACTTCTAAGTATTCTAAGTTGGCAGCTATTGTAGTAGAGGAGTTTGTTTTCCTAAGTTAAAGCAAACCAACCCTAAACATTTCTCTGCTTAAAAAAAGCAAGTACGTGAAATAAGAAAAAAGTACACACATAAGGAAAAAAAAAATATTCTCTCTGGCCAGCTTCCTTCTTTCTGCAACACCCCCATCAAAAAAAATAAGAGAAAAAAAGATGTAGTATTATTTGAAAAGCTTGCCTAAGCATATTCTATCTGCAACAGTGATTGATTCTTGTCCTTGGCCTGAGATACTTCTTTTCTAAGAGACAGCAATATTCTGCTAAGTGGCGATGGTAGCAAACGGCTGCATCCCTCACCACCTCAGAACTTTATCTTGGCGTACAAGAGGCAACAAACATTCTCCCATCACTGCTAAAACAATTCTGCTTGTGACACACAACCAATCTATCCCAAAGCACCTGGGCTTTCTTAGCCTCCAGATTTCACCACATTTTCCAAACTCCCACCACCTTCAACAGTGTGAATGGAGATTTTTCTTAGATGAAAGTCACACAGCTGAAAGAAAAAGATTGGTGTATCTTGTACACATACACATCATAGAAAGTAAAAAATTCAGTGAAAGCAGTGTCAAAGGCATAACTTTTGAGTGATCTGAAAAATTCCAAGTCTTCTGATCTTTCTGACAAGATTGGTCTGCCAAAATACAAAGTCTTTTGTTTTTCCAGAATGTACAATACAGGGGATGACAGATAACACACCCAGAACAAGCATCCAAACTACCCCAGAAAAGACACTTACTAAGAATACCTTAAAAACTTTGTTTAAAAAACCTAATAAATATAAAGGTTTCTAGAAATTGAAAGTAAAAGCACTGTCATCACATCACACTTTTTTTCAGAATAACAAAGGTCTTTTACCAGACATTTTAATAATCTGTAGACTCCATTGACAATCATCTTAGATGGGCTAGGGTTACGTATACCTGAGACTAGAGAATTTAATTTCTGTTAGAATAACTAAAATGCCCTTTTCTTTGAATGCACACCTAAAGATTTCAAGAGAAGATCTGTAGGAACAAAGAACAGTAACATTATCAAATTGGTATTGTGGATCTTTTATAGACAAAATCATGCTAATGAGCTCATAAGAAAATTGAAAGCCCTAGGGAAAGAATTACATGGACCCTGTGATGACCGTGATGAAGCAAATCAGAGACTGGATTCCTTCAAATAGGTATCGCCCAAAATTTTGGGCTGATAAATTTACCAGATGAAAAAAAAACCCAAACAACTGATGAGTAGCTTGTGCATCCTTGAAAGCATGACCTGAAGCTGGAAAGAATCATAGGCATTTTCTGACTGCTGTCTGCTCACTCTTGGAGATACTGAAGTCAAAGTTACAATGATCATCTCATTAGGAGAGAAAATACCAAATGCAGTGCACCTAGGAGAGCCTACTGAAATATTCTGGACAGCCCCTGGTGTTACTAAGGATAGAAAGAAGTCCTAACTAATACCAGCGACTTCAACAGGCCTCACTTCAGTGTTTGAAGAGCAGGATGAATAAGGAGAAACGTTCCTGAGGCAGCCTTCTTACGAGACGTACCACTGGACTGATAGATGCCAGAGGACTTTGTCAGGGTCAAATACTCTATCAGCTCATCACCTTTTCAAGCAGAAAAGTTTGAAACATACATATTCAGTGCTTCCCCTAACAGCATGAGCACTTTCACATACGTTAATCTCCTCCCATGAATGGACAAACAAAATCTCGTCACCTAAATCGTCTAATGTGAGAGGGCCATTTGGAAAGACCAGACGATCATTTATCACCATTATGTAATTTATCATCAGTTCATATCGCCTTTTCATTTTTGATATAGCCTAAAGTTTGAAATTAAGCTAATTAAACACTTGTTTTCTACTCTTCAGAACCCTGCATTTGCATTTTGAACTACTGCATTATTTTATTAATTTTGTAGATTACACAAAATTAAATCTCCAAGCTTTGAGAGTGAAGGGGAAAATACCTTTTAAGTTTTCATAAAAACTTGATGAAAATATTATTTTAGTATTTTTCAAAGGGTTTTTTTAATTAATTATAACAAAACTGTTTCCATATATTTAGAAATCATTTTAATGTGTCAAGGAGCCCTTTCATCAATGAAACCAATAACACATACATTTGTATGCAAACAAATCAGACTTCTGTAATTGTAAGGTGCACCACATTAATTATTCTACAAGAGATAAACAAAATTATTTGTACAACTACAAATAACAGTTTTAAAGATAGGACTTAAGATCTAGGAGGTTGAGAGTAACATATAATACAAAGTACTGCCAATGTAACAATTGCAATTTGGTTCTGGAATCTTAAACAGTAGGTTTTCTGGTGAGGAAGACTGGGAAGAAGACAACAAATGACTTGTACCTCATTCTGCCCAATGCAACTTATTCTGGCACCATTTTCTTTTATCAGTAATGGTGTATGCACCCAAAGATTCTTTGTTGGATAGAAACAAGTAGTACTTCTATTTTGTTTTTCTATTTACAACTCTATGTGAAAAACAAAATGAAGATTATCCAACTGCAGGTATTATCTTTGGTATGTATATAAGTTATCCTTACAGAGGTGTAAGGATCTTGCATTTAAATAAATTCTTTAAAAGAGGACATGTTAATGGGCTATCATAGTTCGCTTTCTAACATCAGGGATTCTCCATGGGTATGAAGAAAACATAATCACACATATGGTAGAACTAAAATGTACTATTTTTCTTGAATGAAATTCTCTTGTTAACTCAGCATGCACTGCATGAGACCACATATCATTTTTCAACCATCTGCACATCTCACAGTATTATGGACAGAAAATTTCTATTATTAAGCCACTCAGATTTTACGTTGGGTGACTTGTAAATGTGGATTCACTGGTAGTAAATTTGGCATCTAAGCAGATACTCCTTGTATTTCTATAGATTTCAATTCAAAGAATGAACTTCAAGTTTGTCCTCTGCCATTCTTGTTCCCAATGCCTTATGGAACACGAATCCCAGGTATTTTGCACATATAAGCTTTTATATTTTAGACAAAGTTAGGAAAATGTATTGCTCAAATTTCGAAGTTAAAGACACTTTAAGAAACATCAAGTGCGCTTGATTGGGATTAGCTGTTTGATAAAAGAAAAACAAAATCAACCAAACAAAAAACCAAACCCACCACCCTGCACAACAATGTCTTTGCTGTCAGAAGATCAGAAGCCAACACGTTAATGAGCTCTGTTTTATGAAATCACTACCGTTAGTGTTCACTGACTTGTGATTAATTCAGAGATACCTTATCATAATATAGTGCTTCATGAATTACCAATTTTAAGAACTGTATGAGGAATTTTAGATGATGCCTTTCTTTCAATACTGCTGACTATCAAGGGGAATCCAATCACAAGGCACTCTTTTACTATTCAATTTATGACAGCCTCTATTTTCAAATTAGAAGTCTCAATATATACACCACCACCAAGACATTTTTCAGGAATCTCTGACATGGTATTCTTGTTTGTGAAAGATATTGCAGAGATTAAATTAATTTTAATTTCCTGAGTTTGTACATGTCTGCTTTCTTACTTGAGATATAACACATCATCTTTGAATATCCTGAAACTAATTAAGGATGTGATGAGTTTTACATAAAAGGTGGTTTTGTTTTTTTTTAAATTGTTCCCTAGCTGTCATTGTTTTAACCTGTTCCTTAGTATTCACAGCTCATCCACTTGGGAGTCATTTTTTAAAAAAACATATTATGAAAATTCTGTTTAAAAAAGAAACATTTAAATCTAGCTATAGGTAAGTAATTGAAAAATTAAACTCAGGAATGGAGGGAAAGAGCCAAACATTTTTTCATCAGAATTTAGCCACTGGGTTTTGCAACTAGTCCTGCAAATTTCCCTTTGCAGCATGAATAGACAATAGTGGACTTCAAGCAGACAAACAATGTAACATCAAAACAATACAACATCAAACTTTGTTTTAACATAAAAAATGCTACCTCAGCTCCACAACTCTGAGAACAATCTAATTCTCTTCTCTTCATGAAAAAAAGTATACGAGTGAAACAATCAATGTTTTTTTGCTGTTCTGTCATAGAACTGTATTAAACTTCAATGTCAGAGCCAAGAGTGAAAACTTGCATTCTGATAAATCCCATAGTTTGTTACAGGCTAATACTACTCCTTTCTTTGTTTTAACATCCCTCCTCCCCCAGTATTATGTACTAAGTAATAAGATAAGGGGCAATGCTTTTCTAAAATTTACCTAATTTGTAACCGAGAGAACTGTTCAGAGAGAAACTGCAACCCATGAGCTGAGTTAGAGGGCCTACAGTTAAAATACAATATTCTTTCCCTTGCTCTCTCTTCCTGTAAACTGGGTACTTCTCATCAGATTTCGTGTAAATAATACTTCTTTCTCTCAAATTACTTTGCTTCTCACTGCATACTATGGTAGAAGAAGGGATTAACTGTTAACTGGGGCAGGAGGCGGGGGGACAGAAAAACAGGGAGAGCACACTGCCACATTAACAGAGCCTTGATTTGCTTGGGGCCTGCTTGGTTGTATGTGAATACAGTGATTTTTCAAACCAGTTTTTTGTTTGGGTGGGTGGAAGAATATTTTCTCCCTGCAAAGCATTACCTCTGTTTTGTTAGTGACATTTTACTTGTCCTTTATTTCATGTACCTTATTTTTATCTCATTTCCATCTGGCCAGATTGGTAGTGTTCTTTCCAAGTTTCTCTAAGCTTTGGCCTCATCTGCTCATTTAAGATACTATCAGGTGTTACTCTGCAGATGTCTTCATTCTTGCTCCAGTGCTGTCCTGAGTTTGCACCTATTTCATATATAATGCCATCTGCATCTTGGAAAAGGGCCTTTGCCACTCCTTTGTCTGCCTCTTTCATAGCTCTAGACAGGCTTAGGCATCAATGCAGAGCAGCCACAGGTTTTTGCCTCTGTCATAGCAGATTGTGTTATTTTAATGATTTTTTAATTAAAACTTGCCATCACTGAACTTCCCACAAAGCACAGCCTGGGTTATGCAAGCTAGTGACCCCTTTACTAGAGACTACTATTAATTATTACATCATTTGTAATTACTCTGTGAAACTATAATAGGTAATTATTTGGAAACCTAATTTAGTGACCTAATACTGTCAGGAACCATATTTTTTATGATTTGTCATTAGCCAGCAATTGAGGCTGGTGGTTTTAATTGCAGGCTCTACCTGCAGAAGAATGCAGAGGTAAACGTCTGTGCAGACTCACATTTGGCTACTGAACCATTCAAATATTTTGCAGTGTACTGGGATCCATTCCTCAAGTATTTTGCATGAACATTCCCTAGAAAATTGAGCCCTGGATTTCCAAATTTATTTTCTCTTTTGGTCTTTTCCAGATAGCTCACTCTTAAAGTTATGGCTAATTTTTGTAAAAGGTGGCTATGCTTTCTTTTCACAAATAGTGAAAGATTGCTTCTAGAAGTCTTGCAGGACAGTTACAGACTCTGTGCATTACAAAATCCAAGGTATATCACTTGTTAAAACTTTTTGCACTTTATAGATGTTCTTTTTTCCCTTCAAGTAGATTTAATCCCTGGTTCACATTACATTTCCAAGTAAATTTTTCCCTTTACCGGTACAGTTCAACATCTTTGAAGGTGGTGCATGGATTATTAGCCATTTCCACAAGTACAGTAGATCATCTGTTGTAGAGGATCTTCTATTCTGGAGGCTACAGACATACTGAACAGATAGTACCCAAGAGTCTTTATGCAGCTAATTACAGTTTTAGAATATATTCCATAAATAATATTATCTTTTTACTATAACAAAAATTCTATAATGTAGGATTATGAAGAGAATGTTAGCAAATATTGTTTTTTCTGAAGTATTACTTTTAAAAATGCAATACCACCTTTAAAGAAAAAATATGTCTTTAAAATCACACGTATTAGTAAGGAGCGTATGTATTAATCTAATTAAGGATTTTATTAGCATATATATTAACATTTAACAGCATCAAGTGTTCAAATGTATAAAATATTGTGAAGAAATATAAATATTTTTGTAAAAACACAGCTGTCCAATAGGTTGTACATAAGCCCTCCACCTGTTTAAATGTGAAATACAGTGTGCTTATACTACTGACCATTCCTTTTGCTGCTCTTACTAAAAACGTTACCTTTTATTATGTTCTTCATTTCTCTGCATGAAATTTTTAGTATTACCAAATACTTTTGTTTAATTGTTTCTAACTGATAATGAAAAGATAAAATGGGGAGTAATTATCTGTATAGCAGAACAGTACTGGGAGATTCCTCACAAAACAAATACAAGTCAATGGTGTGACACCAGATTAACGGGAAAACTTTTCCAGGACATGTTATCCCAGAATGGTGCTGGATTTAGGACACAAGAGGTAATTAGTCTGGTAAACACAATGCTACTGATAGATCCAGAATACCCTACCCAGTCTCGGAAACCAGATCTTAAGAAAGATATTGGCTACTGGAAAGAAACTGGAAGACAGCAGAAAGGGTAGCAAGAATTTTAGAAAATACAGCTGAGGAAAACACGGAGTTGAGTTTCCTTATGTTGGAAGATAAAGACACTAATGATCAGATGAAAGACCCGATAACCTGCTATCTGTAATAATAAAGCTCTGGAGCTTTCCCGTGGTTCTCAACACTAAGCCAAAAATAGCTCTAGCATTTGTAAAATCAACGTGACAAAAATCTTTTGCTTTATAAGAGCATGCAGTGCTTTCTGCAGTTTACATATTTAATTAAGGTTATTTGGGGATGAAATTATGTATCAGAAAAGAGGATAAAGTTGAAACTAAATATGACGATGAACTACACTGAAATCTGAAGTTACATTTGTAACACTCTGCTGGTAATGTTGCACTGCTACAAATTTATGTTTTATTGCTATGAACATAAACATTCAGGTACCTGAAGAATGTGCTTTAAATTCACGTTTATACTAATTTTCCTACCCTCTGGTGTTTAATAATGCAGCAACCCTTGCTTAGCATTAGTAAAATAATTTAAGTAAGTGTTTTGCAATGTTCCATGAAGTGCATTAAAGCAATAATACATTCTAAGTACTTAAAAAAAGGAAACCAATAATACAGTGATACAGCTAAAGGCTCCATTAAATGAATGTAGAAGTAGCAGCCATCATAGATGGCTTGCTTTAATGTCTCTAAATGAAAGTACCACCAGCTGATAGGTTTGAAAACTACCCTTCTCTGAAAAACAAATGATCATGACAAACCAGTAAAAACACAAACCTGCAAATCATTAATTATGAGTATTCATTGATTTTCTTTTTTTCATATTTAAAAATAGTTACATGCATATTAAACCAGTGTTTAGTAACAAATAATGAGTACATTGATCTGTCGTAATACTGGATACAGAGACAAAATAGTTTTGCCAGCAAAACCCATCAAAGCCTGGTTCGTTATCACTGCTATTGTGGATTTAAAAGAGCTTTAGGGTATCATTAACGTGGGGGTACAATTAGAAGTTTTCTATGTCCAAATTTTTATATTTAGGAGAAAGAACTAAGATATTTCAAATCAGACAAATAATGGCACCGTCAAAAATTTAGGTCTTGTAGCCTTGGATCTCAGAGATTCCTAACTTAATTTGCTCCCAGATTGGCAGGGATTGATGTAGAGGAGACATCCTTCCTTCTGCACAAGCCAGCCTCAATAATTTGAAAGGAGATCAAATTAGTCCTTAGACCTGTATCATCAATACACTTGAATTCAAGTAAAATCCCTATTAGCATTGGCAGCTTCTAATGCATTTCCATGCATTAAACATTCGCCATTAAACAAACTCAGCAATTCAGCCAGCAAATTGGTAGATTCATTATTCTTTCCAGTTATACAATCACAATTAATAAGCAGTGACCATTTTTATCTCTGTCCTGTGTCCAGAAACACTGTCATTAGCACCAGGGCTTGACATGAAACAAAACAAAGCAATCACTATATCTACAAGACAGTAATATCTTTGTATTTTCTGCAGTCTATTGGAACTGCCCTCTTTCTTATTAACATGCATTTGCATGACACGGGCACACATACTTTGTAATCTACAATTCAATCAGTAAGTCATTACATGTTAGTGTTATACAAATAAACTATGTATACCATCATCTAGAGAAGGCTGAAACAACTGTGTGAGTATATTAAGGGAAAGAAAAGACCAGAACAGGAAGTGATCACAGAAGGAAGAAAGGACATAAGTAGAAATAGTTTCACTAAAGAATCAAATGAAGGAGGTAATGAAAGGAGTAATAAAGAAAGCGGATTACGTGGAACACAATAGGTTAAGAAAGAATGAAATGAGAACAAGAAGCAGAGAACATTAAGTTATGTAAACATTGAGGAGTAATATAAGATCCAGATTATGATGATCAAGATAGAGAAAGTTAACACACTTCTCCAGAAGATGCATAGTGAGAATATATGAAAAAAAAAAAAAAAACCGCCAAAAATTATTTTAGTGGAAGATTTGGGGTTTTCGGTACTGTCAATATCAGAAGAGGAGCATGACAGAAAGAAAAGTAGACAAAAATTGGTATTGTGGAAGAATGAATAAATTGATCTGTGAAGAGTAAAAAAAAAAAAAAATAATGAGGAAAACAAAGAGGAAGAAGTATGCATTGTTCAAGAACTTAGGCAGTACTTTCAGAGACAGATCAAGCCAAAAAAGTAACATGTAGCAGAGACACTGCTATTTTTAAGCTACAGACACATTCCTCTTCAAAAATAGATTCACTGATAATGGGAGAGGGAACACCATGTGAACCACTGAGATACATCAGTAACACCGGACTCCATTAAGGATCTATGAATGTAGAAGCGCCAATGCTCACTGACAATACAGTAATTGGGACACATTTAAAGGTACATCCAGACATCTTTATAAAGTAAATTTGCCTTTTCTAACATTCTACAAAAAAAAGATGATGGATATTACTTATTCTCACTCTGTACTCGAAGTATTAAATAAG
>VXAK01000746.1:65464-84856 GCA_013399435.1 Arenaria interpres
AATAAGTACGTATTTTACAATGCTGAGCGCTAACTTCAGAGGCAATCCAATCATATACCAACAAAATTACAAAGCACAAAGAAAAGAAATAAGCAGTAAGACAAAAAAATATTCTTGTACTAAATTCAGAGTGCTAAAGATTTGGATTGTCTTGCTGTTGCATGAATGGTAGAAAAAACGTATAAAACTGAAATTGTTTGAAACATTTTAGCAAATTGAAAAAACTGATAGTAATTTTTAAATTGCTTGCCAATGAATCAGTTGAACTTTAACCTTTTTTTTTTTTTTGTAGAAATTGTATAAAGAGAAAATGTGTGCATTTCCAAAGTAAGAATCTGCATAAACAAATAAATACATTGGGAAACAGATTTAGCACTACCACAAAGAACGATTTGTGTTATCTCTTGCCAAAAGATGGACCTTTATATAGGAATAATATTCCCTCCAATTCATTTCACCACATTAGTATTCTGATTTTGGAAACAAATAACTACTCCTAAAGTAAGGTTATTTCTCAAATACAATGAAACAGATGTTTTAATTTTAGAAACATACATTATGCAAGGAGGGAAAAATCTTAAGACCACTATCACAGAAATTCATTCTTTATATACACTCTTGTTAAATATTAGCATAATCTGCAAACGTAAACAGGATGAAAGACAATGAACGGTGTTATTTTTCTGGATGCTGACATGCAAGCTTTCCAAATTTGAAATTAAATCACACAGGTACAAAAGATCATGAAACATCCGGTCCTGAGTATTCGATCAAGGAACTATGTAGCAAGGACTGGCACATACGAATTTTCCTCAAATTGGTACATTCACAAAAGTATGTGTTGTACCATGGTAACTCTTGTAAGCTTGCATGATTTTCTTTAGTAGCACAGGGACTTAATTCAAATTATGCTATTCCACATCTCATATTCTGCTTATACAAGCATAGTATCATAAATACGCGACATCTTTCTGATGAGCAACCAAGAAATAATAATTTAAGCATTTTTAAAAATTACTACTGTCAGAACTTTGACAAGACTACTCTTATGAAACAGCTGGTGTTATATGACTAAGAAGTAGGCTATTTATATAGAAAAATAGTGAATAAACTATCAGTTTAAACTGGTTTTAGTGTTAGCTAAGCTTGAAGCTTATTTTATTTGTATGGATTAACTAGAGATAATTCCTATTTCTTGTTTCCTTTTTCTCCCTAATTATAAGTGTCTTGTATTTAATTACAGAAAGAGTGCTAATGACATCTTGCATTACATTAGATACAATAAATTCTGCCTTGTGTTTCAGAGGGATATCTAACCAACCAGTAGAGAGCTGGTTAGATGTTGCATTTCAAGCAACATAGCTCAAACGCCTCTTTTCTAGTCTTTCTTAGGGAAAACCTCAGAGTTATTATTTCCTATCAAAGTGTTATTTTAGTTACTCAATAATTACGATGACTTTATTCATGTTACCAAAGAACTACAGGAAAATAAAGCACAAATAAATAAAAAAGCATAAGGTTTTTCTTTCACCAAATCCATTGAATCCCCCTCCACCACACTCATGACATCCACCTCCACCACAAAATAAGCCAAAGAAACCCAGAGAGCCTTGTTCAGAATATAATTGTCAGAATCATGAACATAGATGATAGAAAACTTTCTTGGGAACTACAGCCCAGGACGGTGATGACCGCATGGTCAATCAGTTGATGCTAGCTCAGTCGTACTCAAGCAATAGAAATGCATCTGAGCCTGCATTCCTAGTACATTTTACCATGTTCCTACACAGGCAATGCTTTTTGAATTTCAGAGGAAGAATGCTCTTATTTCACCCCTCTCCCAGTAGCTAAGGCAGCAAATGGACTCTGGTGTCCTACAAAGTTGGATCTGGCATGCAGCTTCCCACTGTGCTGACTCCAATATGGCAGACTTCATCACTATTATTGTTTCTATTCAATAACATGGCAACGGCTTACAAATTCTCTTGGTATTTTCAATTACAAATGTGTTTCTTTCAATCAAGTTTAATGAGCTGGTTTTAACTGTTAAGGTGTTACTTTAATGCCCCCAGAATTATCTTCATTCAGATAACTGGATAGTTTACTTTGTATAATTAGTATTTCTGTATGATATAATATTTCTAGATAGCTTATTATGAATATTTATTTTATGAAATTTTGTGTAAATACTAGGTTACTAATAAAATGTAAATTTTACAAAAAACACAACTCTCGAATTTAAGCACATAAGTCATGTAAACTCAAGAGAAAAGTTCACTTGTTTACTCATGTCTTTTGGCTTGATATTTCCTTGTGACAGCAAGTTCTCAATGTTAGTACCAGCATTCAAAGACAAAGCTCTCTACTAAACCAAAATGACTAAGAATGAGAACATGATCTAGGTTTGTAATGAAGCAACAAAATCAAAATACTCCTCTAAAACCAGAAGAAACAGGAACATTTTTCAACTCTTCAGCTTACAGATAGAAGCTTTGTAAGGCTAAAGGCTATTTCATTTAAAATAACTTAACTGAATTATCTTGAGAGTGTTTAAAAATATTTTCTGGATTAAGCAGTAGTCACATGAATTCTAAAAGAAAATTTACACCAGTCATTGAGCAAAGTGTCTGAAAAGAGTATGAAGGAGGACCCACCCAATCACTGCAAACGTAAATTCCAGTAAAGAAATCAAGATATTCACCTCCACACAAAATAAATGGGAACAAAAAAAAAAATCCATTGTGGTTAAAGAAATCAGAAATTGACAATAAATCATTCAAAAATTGAAGTCATCTCTAAGTGAAGAAAATGGAAAAGAAACACTCTGGCATGTTAAATGGAAGCAGGGAACACAATGAAGATCTATCTTAAATTAAAGTCCTGGTAGAAGAGGCTACAGAGCAAATTCAGCAAAATCTTGAAGAGTAATCTCCAACTCTGGACAGTATTTTACCCAGAAGTTCTAAAAGAATTCAAGCATGAAACAGTTGAATTATTCACTGCAATTTAACTCAAAACTGTCTCAATAACAGACAAAGATGCTTCAGTGCCAAGGGCGAATGTAACACCAATTTTCCACAAAGACAACTGTGGCAGAAATATGGAAAATTACAGCAAATAAGCCTGGCTTCCTTATCATGCAAACTAGCAGAATTTGTAATAAAACCCCTATGTGCTAGAAGACACCTGAATAAATAAGATATCTTCAATGAGTCAACACAGCTTTTGTTAAGGAAAGTCATGCTTTCTTTGGAGAAGTCAGCATGTACACAGATCAAAAAGATTGACTGATACCCCACACTCCAAAAGACCTTGTCCAGAAATGTCTCTAATACTTGGAAATATTGATAGCTGTCAGCAGCTATTGAAAATTATGGCTTTGGGGAAAGTAGGTGTTTTGAGTAGACGAAAAAATTGTTTTCTGAAAAATACTACTTTAAAATTAAAAGATAAAGTGTCAATACATGATACACAGAGGCAGCTGCATTTTTAACACAATATTGCTTTCATGCACTAAAGAGCACAAATAATTTTAGTGTAGTGTCCCAAAATATTAAGGAATGCCAATATATAAAAAATGAAAAAGAGTAAGTGGCTGATCATTTTCTTAAATGCAGAATAACTGTATTTTGCAAGTTTAATGTTGGTTCACCTAAGCTCTTCAGAAAAACAAGAGAGACCTCTTATATATACATGCATATATAAATACATTAGTTTATTTATTTTATAGTGCAGTGCATTATTTTTGCGTATGATCACAAGAAAGAGATGTGGAAAAAAGAAAGGAATCGACTTCAACCCAGCATTTCTTTACATATATATAAGATAGATATATATATCTAAGCCGACAGCCGGCTTAACATGAGCCAGCAGTGTGCTCAGGTGGCCAAGAAGGCCAACAGCATCCTGGCCTGTATCAGGAATAGCGTGGCCAGCAGGAGTAGGGAAGTCATCATGCCTTTGTACTGGGCACTGGTGAGGCCTCACCTCGAGTGCTGTGTTCAGTCCTGGGCCCCTCACTACAGGAAGGACATTGAGCTGCTGGAGCGTGTCCAGAAGAGAGCCACCAAGCTGGTGAGCGGTCTAGAGAACAAGTCTTATGAGGAGAGGCTGAGGGAACTGGCCATGTTTAGTCTGGAGAAGAGGAGGCTGAGGGGGGACCTCATTGCCCTCCACAACTACCTGAAAGGAGGGTGTAGAGAGGTGGGTGTTGGTCTCTTCTCCCAAGGGAATAATGACAGGACTAGAGGAAATGGTCTGAAGTTGGGGCAGGGGAGGTTTAGATTAGATATTAGGAAGGATTACTTTCCTGAGAGGGTGGTCAGGCACTGGAACAGCCTGCCCAGGGAGGTGGTGGAGTCATCATCCCTGAAGGTATTTAAGAAACGTGTACACGTGGCAGTTCAGGGCATGCTCTAGTGCCTGAGATTTCTGGATTGGGTTGTGGTGTGGGTTTTTTTTGTGTGTGTATAGTTGGACTCCATGTTCTCAAAGGTCCCTTCCAACCATGAAGATTCTGTGATACACATATATGAGAACGTATATATAGAGAGATTTCTGTATATTAAGTTAGATTTGACAAATTCAAAATGAATTACAATCTCACACTGATTTCTTCATAAATCATATCTTCAACCTTAGTCAGCTAAAGAGTGCTTTTAAAAAAAAACAAGCTGCTCTTATTCAAAAATCAGTACTTAAAGGAAACTGAAAATATCTTGCAGTTATTTAAAGACCAAAAGGAAAATTCAAAACTAGTTTTTGGTCAAGTCCCAGAACTTATGTCTATGACACTTTTAACAGAGATTATTTGTATGAAACCAGTTCCTGCACTAGCGAGGTTCAGATCCTCTTTTCTTCACTTACTACATGCCTAGAGCCAGGTTTAGCTCCTTTCCTTGGTCCTCTGGATTTTGGCAGCTCTGTTTGCCAGACAAACCACCCCACTGACAGCTGAGTGTGATCAGCTCTGGATTCTGCTCTCCATATGGCAGACTATTGTTTTCAACTACGTTAAAACAAACGAACAAACACACACGTGTCTATAGTGAGGTGCAGTGGATTCATACTAAATGTAGATGAAGCTTCTCCCCAACGCTAGCAGTTGCTTTGCTGACAAATTTACACTGTATTTAAATCTTCCTACTCTTCAGTATTTGCTACCATTCCGTGATCCTGTGAGTCTGTGACATACTCTTGTATTTTGCTCAAGTCAGAAAAATGTTGTACTTACGCACTATATGCACATACACTCCTTTCCCTCCCCACTCAAGAATTACCTTTTGCTTTCCCTCCAGAGCCTTGCCGTATGCCAGTAAGGCGTTCAGGCTAGGGAGAGCTGAATTAGGCTGGAGGCAACTGAAATTGCAACATGGAAATGATATATCATTTTCAGTTTTTCCTAACAATAAAAAGAATTAATTTTTCATTAACGTTATTTTCTTTCTGATTATAAAGCTTTGGAAACTGTTACAACATGTTTATGTCTGTATTTAAATCTATTTCAAATAAATATATTGCTGTATATAAAAGGCAATTTAAATACATATAATGATAAAATTAAGTTCCGTTAATGTACTATTCTTTATTTTCTACAATAACAATTCAACAAGATTTTTATCCCTTTCATCTTAATTGGGTAATGTATTTTCCTCAATACTGTTTGGGGAAAAATATTAGATTTCTTTTACTCAATTTACAGACATTGTTAGTCTATGTAGCAGTTATGATGCATATTTTCCTCCACCACTTGCCATAGTATTTTATTACTGTGCCAAACAATCCTCATTTTACATGTAAAATCACCACAGCAACTTCATTTGCCTCAGCAATACTTGCTCTTTATTCCCAATAACTAGTTAACAAATGGACAACCAGAAAACAAAGGGAAGACTGAAGTGTGACATTTCTTGAGACTTTCTCTGACCTGCTGCCCCTTATTTACAGCTCATGTGTGCTAAAGCCTGAGGAACTCCAGTGCTATCATGACTCAGATGAAATATTTATGGTATTTGAAAACACAAGAAGACTCCGAAAACGTAGAAGTTATTTGTACGTGACCTGTTCCATGCAAGCACACAAAGAGGGTTCAAAAGGGCAGCTTACAAAACCAAGCTAGAAAATAAGTAATGCAAAAGCATCTTGGAAGCTCACTTGTCTCTGTGGACTCTTGCTTCTTCTGCTACTGCTAGTTTTATGTATATTGCTCTTGCAACTGACTTTTATTTAGCGTTGTGTTTACTTCTTACTCTTTCCCACAAGCACGATGGTACTTGCAAACCAGCGAAGCTTCAGAGGGGTGGATGCAAACTAAAAGTGAGGATGGGGGTGGCTGCACCACTGTCACTCCTGGCTCTGCAGCAGTGCAGTGCCACTCTGTGCCTTTTGGTCCCCTCTCCTCGCCTGATCTCAATTGACTTTCAGAAACTGTGGTTTCTCCAATGATGAACTGAGCGCTCCCAGGAGAGGAGCCAACAATTCTGATGCCAAGACAGCTCAGGCTCTATAAGCATGTCCCTGGAGCCAGTACAGATAGTTAAAGAACACTACATTCTAGTTTCTATCCAAGTCCTTTGCTAAACTGCCTTTTCAATGGTTTTTGGCCTTTTTATAAAGAAAGGTCTTGGCAACAGCTTTGCATGGTTGGAGGCTCTTTACTAAATAGCAGATGGGCTATAATTTAGTTCCCTTATTTTCCAAATAGTGATAGAGTACCACCTATATCACCTTTTGAAACTCCTGTTCAACTGCATAAATAATACACTATTCTTCAGCAGGATTTTGTATTATGAAAATTATGACTTGGTTTAAATGAAAGCTAATTTAAAAAATCCAAAACCAAGGAAATAAAGTTAAGAGACAATCGAGGATATACAGACAGGATATACAGAAGAGTCTCATGCCTAGAACCACCACATGTACACCTAGGTTTCCTTTGTGTATCTTCATAGAGCATTGAAGATTTCTAACATTACAGTGGCAAAGCCAAATTTTATTTATCTGTTTGAAAGCAATTTTTTGATTTAAAAAGAAATACCTCCTAGGATAACTAGGATAAAGATCAAGTTTTAACCAAAATAAGATGAAATGCTTTGTATAAATGACATATGACTGGAGTAAAAGTTGGATAGGAATAGATGACTTAAAATGTTTAGGTTCAGTGACCTAAGTTCAAAGTCAGCCAAGGCTAAAATCAAAGTAGGTTTTTCAGTCTGAATAATATAAATGTTATGTGAAAAGATTTACATTCTGAATACTACCTAAGCAATTAATCCCGAGGGAATTATTTATAATTGCTAATTAGTTAGACAACTACAAATGATATAGAATGGAATTATATATCAGTTCTCTTCTAAAATGTTGTGGGCTAATGTAATTGTGTTCCATTAGTATAAATCCCCTTACAATGAAGATTAAAATAAATGAGACTGAAACTTCCTTGGCTTTTGTCTGCAGCACTGCTATAATGTATGCTTTAAAACCAAATCCACTAACAGAATGCTGCTATCCAATTGAGGGACTGACAGAGTTCACAGACTGTTACCAAAGTTCATACTCTTTTCAGCATTGGTTATTTACTTCTATTTCTTCTAACATTTACTTCTGTTATTTTTTACTTGCAAAAAAAATGGAAGCAAACTTCTACTTTGTTTGGTGTCTCCCACTACATTGTATACAACTCTAAATTCAATAAACAACTTCCACCTGTCCACGGATTTAAAAGTTTCTTAGCTTTTAAAGTATTACCTTAAAACACTCATCTAATATGCAATATCTTGCATTTCACAGCTTATTTTACACGTGTAATATCTAGTGAGAATAGAGAGCTCAGGCAGTGCAATAGACATCTTCCTCCATGATTTACATCTACATTACACAATCCTAATAATAATAAAACTGCACCACATAGTTACACTTCGGAAATATGATTTCCATGACACCAGAGCTTCATCTAGATTATCTGACAAGCAGTGATGGCATGAAGATAAGAATTCCTTCGTGGCCCACAAAAGATGAGAAACGCAGAGTATCTAACAGATTTAAACAAGAAATCTAGTGTAGAAAGGTGAGAGCTCCTTACAAAACTTATTAAAAGGCTTCAAGCGGAAAAGGTTTTTACAGTTTTCCCACAGGACCACAAAAGCCGTAAGTAAACCTGGGACTTGGTTTATTCTTTCACCTCACACCCACCTTCGTATTTTCAGTTGGACAGAAGAACAGGGATCTTCCAAAGAACGCTGCTGCTTTCCTCAAAGTCCACACAAAACTGCACACTTTTGCAGTTCCTAAAAGGACACAAAGGTAGATACAGAAGGGTATTATTATAGTATTGATACAGAAGTTTATTCTTATAGTATTATTACAGTATTGACTATACTATAGTATTACTATAGCATAGTATTATAGTATAGAATGTAACATTTAACTTAAAGAACTGTATGGATCAGGATCTTTAATAAAAAAAAATCCATACAAATATTACCGGAAAAAAAGGTAGTGTGAAATTTTTTACAAAGATTTCAATTAAGAGCAACAAAAATTAATTCATTACTTTTCCAGCTCTTGGAAAGTTTGTTGAACTAGAAATGATTTATCCTCATAGCTTGAAGTCTCCATCCCAGCCAAGGCTTCCGACTTTTCCACAGTCCAAAGGATTTGTGGTTTGTAAAATGAAATGACCCTATTAATCTATGTAATGTTGAAAGAATTTACTATCAGTTTACACAGAACATCTTCTGTATTAAGAGCTGTAAGAACTTGATTTATATGCTGCTACTCATAAAGAAAGAGGCTCACATTTTCTCTTTCAAAAACATGTAAAATTTCCTTAGGGTGCTGGAACACTCAGCAGCAATGCACTCAAGCAATTTTTTGTGCCAGAAAAGGTTGAAAGCATTCTATGCAGAATCTGTACATTTACAGATGCCCTAAAGTTTAGGAAAATGGCAACAAAAGGAAGCTCAGCTGCAATGTTGAGACCTCAAGCCTGGTGTAGCTCATAGGTAATGGCTTTGTTCGCTTGGACAGAAGGATAGCCCACTCAGTAGAGTCTGTAAATGTGATTGATTACTAACAGACAAATTAAAATGTAAACAAAAATAATGACCTTGAACTGTGTTCTCTTAGTGATTTTCTGATGCAGTGAGGAAAGGATATGGAAATCTCAGATTCCAATATGTTTAATATATTTAATTAGAAAATTTCATGTCCATACAAAAACTGGTAACTTGCATTTAATTGTAGTATTATACTGCCTACTGTCCTGAAAAGGCAGACGGATGTCATTGTGATGATATGCTCCACCCTCAACCTGACCTTCATCTCCCATAATCCTGCCCAAGCGATAACCACCCATGATGGTCATAATGGGTGCATCCACTAGTGATGGCTGCATCCGGCTCAACATGGTTTTGGGGAGACAGGTAACACCACGATAGCCAAGGGCTAACCTGAGCAATGCACCCACCTAACCACAATACTGGTACTGTGGTCGATATGCAAATATGACTATTAGTCCATTATCCCCATAAATAGCAAACGGCCCAAGAGCTCTTTGAGCGCTCCTGCATGGTAGCTAGCAGCATGCCCGGCTCTCCCTTTGAGTAGGGATGCCTCTCGAGAAGCACCTCGAGATTCAGAGATTCCTTGCTCCAACAGATCCTGGTAAGTGGTTTATAGCATGCTAAACTTTGAAATCTTAGCTACGTGATACGAAGGATTGATTGTGCATATAATAATCCTTTAGACATAAACTGTTGACCAAGTCTGTGATTAGGATTGGATCCAGCCACACTGAGACTCCTCTCTGAGAAGGAGTTCAGAAACAACAGGGTCCTTTCTGGAACTGTGACTCAACAGGAGGGTCTCCCTGACAGCTCTGTCTGACCCTGTCCTCTATGCAATACATAACGTGTACCTTGCCACTGAATATTGTTAAACCACTGTCGCATTCACTATCAAACTTTGTTATAGCCCTGTTTTATATCAATAAATGTATCGCTGCTTCTCTCTACGAGTCAATTGCATCACTCCACCTGAGACAGTCATGAAGATACTCTCATACAAGGCATAATGTTACTCCAAACACAACAGAAATTGAAAATTTCTTTTGGAAAACTGGCTGGGAAGTTCACAAGAACGTCAGATCCAACAACTGTACAAACTAGGCTAAAGTATTACTGTATTAATTAGCAGTTTATTATGCAGAGTAATTCTGAGGGAGAGACAACTAAAGGGGTCAAATAAAAACCACGGTAACCACTACTAATAGCTCATTGATTTGTTTCTCCAATTAATTTAAAACCTTACAAATTACTGTCTGCCACGTGACTGCTCTCTGACAAATTAACAACAGAGTAAATGTCAGTATTTACACAGATTGGATACCAATAAAGCAGTCTAGCAAAGTATGTGACTTTAGATTTGTTCAATTGGAATTTCAACAAAATTAAATTAAAAAATAAGGTCAAAGTAAACTAATTCTGTTTATTGACATAAATTTCTTGTTGGCTCAGGAAGATATTGAAGCAATTTATTTCAATCTAAAGTTGTGATTCTCTGTTAGATAATTAATTATTTTCTAGAACCTTTACAAATACTTATATCTTCATGTGAATAATACTGACACCACCAGGATTTCTGCACGTATATGAAGCAGGATATGTGGTCCATAAATTCATCTCAGTTACATCAGTGTTAATGCAAAATAAATTCTATCATCTCTCCCAGATTTGTTAAAATGAAAATTGGATCAGAATCTGGTCTTGCAATGTAATTAGTCAAATAAAATGGTCATCTAAGACATTTATGCAATGCAGATATTCCCCATTACCAAGTGAACTAATTCATCAAAATCTTATGTGATAGAAGAGATATGGATAGACAGTTTGGTATGACATACTTATGAAAATAACGGATTGCACAGTGAAATTTTTGGACTTCCTATATATACTATGTATTTTAAACATAGAGAGTGTTTAAAATAGAGAGAAATAACTTTTTGGTTTTGTCAAATGCATGGAATAGACTATGCCTTCACTCCACCGGTGACTCTTTAAAATGTTCTAATTGCTTTAGATCATTAATGAATTTTCTAGCTATCAGAACTAGCTGCAGAAGCATTCCAAAATGTGCAAAAACAGAGACCAGAGACCAGGAATAAGAAGATGCCTGGATGTGACAAAGAAGATGACTCAAAAGGCAATACCACACAACAGCTGATAGATCAAGCTAAACTATTTCCTATAGTATATCATATTAACATACATAAAACAGCAAATAAAGAAAAATAAATTGTGGTCAGCATAGTAATAGCTGCAAAGTCAAGGTATGCAAGACACAAACAGACCGAATAGCAAATAGACAGTGAGACAAAAATGAATGTTAAGCTATAAAAATTTCTCCATGGCTGTGGAAGAAAACCAAGCAGAGGCAAGACCTAGAGAAACTGTGTTCCTTTTTGTGTTCCACTTCTGAATGGAACAGACAACACAGGAGTGAATGCTTTTGGTCAAAACATATGGAAACATCAAGTCTCATAACACCTCAGAAAATCAATTTATCCTAGAGAGAAAAAAAAAAAAGCTGTGCAGAATATCACACCCATGGCAGACAATGCATTTTGCTAATTGTGCATGTAAGAGATCAGTGTGATACGTCTCAGGGACCACAACGTATGGCATGTCCCATTTAAAGACAGCTTTTCCGATTCAGCTAGCTCAGCACCACTGCAATGCCTGGAAAAGAACAAAAACACCAGAAAGTGCTTTCAGGAAGCACTTTGCAATAGGTGACAGCACAGTGTCAACTGAACAACAGTGCAGCCTGAACGATGATTTATCTTGCCTTTTTCCTTGCTCAAGAATCGAACACTACAATGGTGAAATATTACCTCAGTAACAGAAAAGTTTAAGCGACACCGAGTCCTATAGTTATCTTCTGGATTTACCTTTCCTCCTTCTACTATTTCTATTCTACTATTCTTCCTATTCCTATTCTACTATTTCTACACATCAAAGATATTTCCAAAAATCTAGAAAACTAGAACTTTGTTTCCATCCTTAGTTAGGTGGGAAGTAAGTAAATCTAAAAGATGAAAACCTCCATCCCTCACTAGGCCCAGACCTACAGACAGCATTGAGACCTGTAATGCTGCTATAACCCTGTACGGTGTCAGATCCATCTCCCCAAAATCACTGTAACCCCAAATAGTGAACTAAAAGCCAAAGTGACCTACATACATATGTGGGTTACTGTCTTCGGATGATTACACAAAGCATATTTAGTTACATACAGATTATCTATTCCACATAGTAAAAGAGGTTACGCATGGAAACAAGCCTGGTGCACCTAATATATCAAAGTAAGTCACCAAAAGAAAGTGGGAGAGTTTTACTCGCATTGAGGGAAATTAAGCTAAGGTTGACATTAATTAAGCAGGAAACTCCAGCACATGACACCTAGTCTAATAAAGACATTTGCATATTTAAAGAAAGTGAAACAATATCTGTTTTAATTAAGTAGGCTGCTCCTTCAGGTTAATGCATTCAGGGGAAAAATTAAATCTGTCTAGAATCCCTGGAAGGAATGGAGATCAGCTGTAGGAAATTGGCCTCCTGAAACATGATTAGTGGACTGGGAGAATGAGGACTGACTCCTACTAAACCACCAGGACTTGCTATGAGACGGGTGCTGACATTCGGAGTGGGAGTTTTGCGTTCTCTAGGCAAGATGTGATGTGTTCTCTGTGAGGTACCCTGCAACTACAAATCAGTTCTCAAGTGTCACCTCTACACAGAGGCTTTTGTCTGTATTTTCTCTATGTTGATCTCAAAATATTTGACATCAAATTTGCTCCAACAGCCAAAGAGCTTCACATTTCCTCAGCTTTCCCATATACATCAGAAAGAAATGCTTCTGCAGCATTTCACAAGGCATCTCACCCAAAGGATGAGTATTTCTTGCTGCTACGCAGGTTAGAACTGCCCACTGTCTGGTACGCCTTCTTCTCTCATTCAGTGCCAATCATTAGTAAAAGCAATTAAAATTACATTCCCATAACTGCTGATTAAAGATGTCAGTGTCTAATGCGTCCTCTCTGTAAATGCTTTATATCCTTTGACTTACTCATGTGAGCCCAAAAGTAGTGAGCAGAAACCTGCTGAAGTGAGGAGAAACTCTACTCTCAGGAGTGTTTTAAGACAAGGAGCCAAAGTTCCCCTACGCTCTAGCAGAAAACAATACAAGTAAGAACAGAAAGCTGCTTTTCTACACCCAGCTGTCCTCATGCAGAGCACCACAGCATCCTTCAGAAAGAGTAACAGTCTTAAGGAAAACGGAAAAGGAATTTTTAATCTGAGATTTCCAGAGAAAAAAACTGAAGGTAAAGGGAGGCTCCCACGAGATCAAAAGGGAATGAAATGCCTGTACTGTAGACACATATTTATGCATTTTCCATGTTTTCAAAGAAGCAATTTCATGTAATTTCAGTCATTTCACTTTATGTCTAGCATATTATGTAAATACTCTCTGCAGAAATCTGGCATTTCCATGGTATGCTCATGTATAATCTGACCAAGGAATAAATCAGAAGTTTATATCGGCAAAAAACACTGAAGACATCAATGTAAGGCACATTGATTTTTCAAGTGAAAAGAGTTCTGGATGTCAAAGCTTTGTAAACTGAGCTTACAAATATCAACAGCTCTGCAAATTTCTGCTTGAACCTTCAAAGGAGAATCATAAAGCAATGTGTACAAAAGCCTAATTTATTAATATCTAGAACAGTAAAAGTTACCACAACAGATAAATAAAGGCTGGATAAATCAATATTAAATCCAAACTTATTAAGTGAATCATGCTTAATAAAAGTACAGCTTCCTATTTTTTATTGCCTAATATTGTTCAAGGTGCATCTCACCACACAAATAAAAACATAATTGTTGTAAAATAAAAATTGCCAAAGCTATCAACCAATAATATAAATGAAAACTTTTACTCCTAGCATCTTCCGTTATAGTAATACATTCAGCGTACAGTCAACATGCTTCAGATGCTTCATGTTTCCAGTAATTTAAAATCATTACGTCTTTCCTTTTGTAAGTCAACCCAGTCAGTCAAGAAGATTTTTTTAAAAAATAATTCCTCACATAACACAGCCTACAACCTATGTTCTTCTAACAGATATGCACTGAAAATAAACAACCAATAATGAGATCAGTTATAACAGTCCATATATTGTTTCTCTCTGGTAAACAATAAGAAATTAAAACTTTCCTTCAAAATCAGAGAAAAGTACTGCAGGTTATTTGCACTTATGTCCAAGAAAACCTGGTATTCTTTTTTCAAAGTGAGACTGCAAATGAAAGTCTGAATCAGAGCTCGACATGCAGTTCCACAAAGTAAAACCAGTGCTTCACTTGAGAGACTACACAGTCACCACATTGCTTTGCAAAGCACATTGTAGGCAAAAAGCAGTTTAGTGCACTAAGTGTAATCATGAAAGTTAGAAATTGTAATCCTGTGTTTCATTTATGTTCACATTGCCTCACTTTGCTAGATATTTTTATTTTAAATGTAATGAGAAAGATGTAATGGACTCTTTAGAAGTTCAGTTAATATGGAGAACTACTGAGTAGCTTTCGTATGTATCAAACAAATTTGTATCAAAGTGTAAGATCATCCATTCAGGAGACTTTGTAACCTTACATTATTTTATGGATGACTCCCTGTGTGACTTTTGAATAGATCTCACTCTTCTCTGTATCAGGTTATTGCTCATGAATAGGGTTAAAATATTGAAAATCTTCATATAACGAGACAAGTATTCTTCAGATAAATTTATGTTTAAATCAGTTTAAATCTGATATAAAGTAACAGTTACGTATGTCAGGACAGTTAAGCACGTTATGACAGCAAATATGAGAGCACAGAACAGAGTGAAAATAAAAGAATAGGCAGCCCTAGATTCTTTTGTGATTTATGACATGTCTCTTCAATTGAGAGACATGACACAGTTTGATTTCTGACAACGCTGCTCAGTCGAAGTGGCAGATTCTGAAACTGCCACTGAAACTGTTCACTGCAAGGCATCCTGTGTGCCAAAATATTACTGAGAAGTACGATATGAAATTATATACACTTACAACTTTTTTTTTGTATGTACATGAACGAGACTTGATATATGTTACTAAGAGAAAATTATTGATTTGTTAAATCAACACTGTTACAATTAGCTATTCCTCTGTATGTATAAGCCACGCTTTAATGGTCTGAGCAGTCACTACTCCTAAATTCAAGTCTGAAGTGTGCTTCCAAATCTAATTTATGACTTTGTCTTTTTTTTTTTTTCCCCTGCCAAAAATAATTACCTGAGAAGTGGTAAAAGGGAATTTAGGAGCAAACAGGAACAGCCTCCACCACCTCCAGCATCAAGGACCTATGCACATGGATCTGCAAAAAGCACTGCTCACACCTGTGAAGCTGACAGCCAGATGCCACCTATACACAGATTTCTCTCTCTAGGGCTGTCCAAGAAATTGAAGTAACAAGTTAAGCTGTGCTCACTGCTTGAAGACACTCATCACAATTTTTCGACTTGTTTTTTCTTTCAACTGAAGAAAAATGAAAATTGAGCCCATACACTACTGCAGCTGTTACACTGCACATTGTTTCAGAAAGAGGATGAAACAGTAATCTGAAACACAAGGGCAAAAATATGGCTCACAATTGGAAAAGCAGACCCTAAGCTCTGTGTGCACACTCTATCTCTTTAGTGAACTTAAAACTGCCATTCTGAGTTTGAAAAACACATATTCTAGGGTATATTTTTCAAGTTACAGACATACCGCAATGTCCAAACTATCAGGTAGTAAACAACCATAGCCAAAGTCCAAGGATGTGCATTAATAGCAGCACAGACTGCTTGTCTTTCAGAAAAAAAAGTGAAAAATAAAAGTAAAAAAATGTTAGCAGCTTCCAGCATTTTAAAGAGATCAAGGCATACAGGCATCTTAAATGGCACAGTCTAACAGATTAACTCTTCTCGTTCTATAGACATATTCAACCCCAGGATTATAAATGACTTACCAAAATTTAAAGCAAATATAACCCAACTGAAACTTAGAGATGTAGACATGTATCTCTGCAATTATCAATGAACAGACCTACTGAGATCCACCTTCAAAAATCACGTAATTTTTCTTAAGTAATAAGCAAAAATATCTTTCACCACTTTTTAATGGAACAGTGTTTTCCTGTGGTCAGTCTTTGGTTTTTTTGGCTTTTCTGATGCTGAAGGGTTTTACAGCTGTCCCTGATTCACTGTTTTTAGGCTTATTTTCAGTGCAAACTTCTGCCTAACTCTGTTAGACATTGAGATATGCACCAGTATGCAATATTATTGGTGATTCACACAGCGTCTTAATTGCTTAAATAAGTGATTAACATCTTCAGTAGCTGCAATAGCTAAGCACATCTTAAATAAAGTTTGACGAGGAACTCTGATCTTCTCTCCCACTCAAATTGCTGCTGAAAGGTCCAAGAACACACAAGTCATTTGAAAAGCAATAAAGACACTGAGAGGTTCCAAAGGGAAAAATGTGATAATAATGCAATATACACTGTTATTGAGTGATGAGTACTTTAAATGTTTGTTGTATCACTTGCATCTATTTTTGGAAAAAAAAAAAATAAAACTGAAAATCATTATTAACATCATTCTATTTGTTGGTTTGAAAATTAAGGGAAAAAACTGTGATCTGTAGTATAGACCAAGGGCAAGAAAACTTCCTGAAACACTCCAGATGGTTTCATAGGCAAATAACAGAGAAGAAAGTGAAATGTTTTAAGATTAATGCTTCAATGAGGCACAATAATCAGCTTTTTACCACAAAATAGTAATATAAATGTTCTCAACAACTGAGGTTGCCTCTTGTTGCCTTCAGAGTAACTAATCTACCACAGAATTTAAAAAATGAAACTATAGTTATAGTTAGGTTTTCATTATAATTTCAAAATTAATTAAATTTGAGAAGAGATTTCATTCTTAAAACTAAGTGCTATTCAGTGATTTAGACCTGGAAGAAACATTAGCTGACTTACTGGAAGATATTTTGATGTTTAAAAAATATTAGGCAGGGAATGTCGAAGGATGTACATAAGAGTGATAAACTGCATTTTAAGCTGTGGAGTAAATGTATCCCTATGAATCACTGTTCCTTTTTATTAGCAGGACAAGGTTAGAATTTAAATTTTTTTAATAGTTAGATGTTAAAAGCTATATCCTTCAGTATTATACACAAATGGCTTATTTTACCATTGACTTTCACGGGGAGAGGTTAGGTCATTAGGCACCGCTCCAGGAACACACTTAAGCATGTTTAGCTTTAAGTGCCTGATAATTACGCATATACTTAAATTTGGGTATGTGTTAAAATTTCATTATGAATACCAATAGAATTAAAAAGCTGTTGCCATCAACATCTATAACACTGTGCTCAAACACCTTGTGTCGTGTGTCACCGTGCATTCGTGCCTCCCCCCCAATATAATATAAAATATCAGAGGAAGCAGCAGCATGCAATACATGTCCTGCTTCATTTTGCTCAAGTTAATACAGTACAAACACCAGAAAATACTAGAGGTGAAAAACAAGAAATAAGCCAGTTCTCTAAACGGAGAGCAGTCACAGAGCCAGTTGGTGACAAGCACACAAAACACGCACAAATAGTTTCTTTTTCCTTAATCATTATGTAACCTGTTTCAAATTGTTCTGGTTTTGGGAACACTATGCAATAAAAAGAACCATCAACTGAGATCCCACTCATGATTTTTGCTTTTTTAATTCACCCTCACTTCCAACAAGTGGTGATGTCTGCCATAAATTATGCTAAAATAGGATATTACATAAACTGCCAGTTTATGTCTTTCCTACTAATATATTTTTTAAAATTCTGTATACAATGTAGTCAAAAGTGCCATATTTCTTTTCAATTTACTGTAATTTAGTTATTGGAAAGCAGTACATTTTAATCCTCATGTTTATCTGATACATTTTCTGATGCAGTAGTTTAAAAGACAAATGTAATTTTTTAAAACTCCATTAGATCACATGTTTATTTTAAAGATTGCAGTAGGTGACAGATCACTCTCTTCTAAATTATTCTTTCAGTGTAATTACATACATTTTAAACCACATTTATTTCATCTTCCAAGTGCATAAATTCAATGAAACATTAATTTTTCTATTAAAAACCCCTACGTGTTATTGGAAGACAGGAACTATCATCTATGCATGTGAAATTAGATTGGATAGTTTCAGTTTTGATAACTTGTATTAGAACAATCAGGTCTTAATTTAGTTATCAAGATCTAAAATGTGGATATACCTCACACCTGACAAAAATTTAATCTAGGATATCTATTTCAGGGGAGAAGATATACAAAGATTACTTTTAAGATAATTTTCTTCATCAAGCATTAGTCCTATAATAAGCCATAAAGCAAATTATTCCTATACTAAATAAAATATATTTGAGTTAATGATTTGTACACTTTACAAGCATATGTGAAAATAGAAGAAATGTAAAAAGCCACTATATATAAGCATTTTATTAGAAAAAAATGAGCAGCTTACTCTCCAGTCTGACTGGCCAATTACAATGATTTCTTTCTAATAGGAGGATAATTTTGTGTTGATAAAAAAGAAACCATTAAGTTTATTGTTGCCATTTATGCACAGTCAGACTTTGTAAGGTGGTGGAACCCAACAGCTAGTTTTTTATTTTCCTCTGTATTCAGTATTGCTCCAGCATACGGTTTATGTGAGATGAATATAAATATAGCCTGATTAAACGCTCCCTAGAGCAGTTAAACAGTTTCGAGAAGGTAGATAAAAGGGGAAACACATTTTTAAAAGACAAAAACTAAGGTCTAAATATAGACCTACTTGCTTGAGTCCAGCTTCTGGAACAGGCACAGAATCCATTAGCAAGACATGTAGGTGATACTAGTAAAACAAGGAAGAGTCAATGCTTTTTCCAGAATGAATCATTTCAAACCCAAACCTTTTTTTTTTTTTTTTTTTGCCGTGCAGTGACAAGTCTTGGGGATAATAGAAAAACAGACTATATAGTTCATTATGACCTTAGTGTTTTACAGTCTCACATGATACTCTCATGACTGAACACAAAAAAGATTATCTAGATGAAGTTTACCCTATGTGGGATGATTATTAATCACTGTCAATGTAAAAGGATGAATAAAATGCAGTTCAGGTATGTCTTTCCTAGGAAAGACAATTCACTATTTTTACTATGGTCATGAGTGAGAGGTGAAAAGTATCCTTATTAAATTGGCAGTCAACACAGCTATAGGAGGTACTACAACTACATA
>VXAK01000746.1:84901-110333 GCA_013399435.1 Arenaria interpres
GTAAGAAAAAATCAGAATTTATTTTGATCTGGACTAGCAATAATAAATACAAGACAACTGTTTATGAACTTTAGTGATACAGACTGTAGGAAGCTTTGTCAATTTTAAAGTCAGTATCCTACCTTTCTTTTTCTTCCTTCAGAAAATATCCATACACATGGGGAAGCTACTACCTTTCTTTTGTTCTTGCAAGTACTCAGCAATCTTTGTTTTATTCAGACAGAAGGTAAGGCTCATCATATCTGGTTATGATCCTTCTGTTCTGATCAGATCTGTCAAGTCACATTGGCCAATTATTTTGAAATGTGCTATCTTGTGAGCTGATTGTTTCTTGAAAATATGAATTAAGAAAAAGAGAAATACTATTACTTGGAATAGGCTGCCCAGGGAGGTGGTTGAGTCGCCATCCCTGGACGTGTTTAAGAGTTGTTTAAATGTGGTGTTGGGGGATATTGTGTAAGGGAGAACTTTATAGAGTAGGGCTGATGGTTGAACTCTATGATCCCAAGGGTCTTTTCCAACCTAAATGTTTCTATGATTCTACTTTAACTTCTATGTGGTGTAAACTGACAGTACTGTAATATTGTGTCCAAATTCTTTATCCATGTTTTTAATAGGAAATTCAGCACTTATCCATATAATGCAAGACACCCCAAAATGTGCAAGGGTAACTGGATTAGTCAGTCAACTTTTTTTCTCACTTAATTGAGAATTGATCGGTATTGACATCTCTATAGTCCATCTGAGACTGGAAATCACACACCAAAAGGGTGTACACAAGCCGAGTAAAGTGGCAACTTAAACTTCAGTAAAGCTAAAGCTGTATTTTATCTGCTGAGTATAGTTTATACTTCCAAAGGATTATGAAAAACTTTTTGCATGTGTTTTTGTCTTTGATTGATTAATGCATTTTCAACAAACACAGATCAAAAAACTCTCTCTTATTCTTCTGTAATTCTTAGCATAGAACAGAAGGGTCAACAGTGCCTTTCAGTGTAAACACATCACCTCAGGCAGTCAAGAAGCCAGGTGTTACCTTTGTCTTCCCAAGCATTTCCCAAACCCTTAATGCTGCTAAAAATCATTCCACATATCCTTCTACAAATCATACAGTGGGAGCGCTTTGTCTTCACGATTAGCAGAGTTATACAAAGAGCATATAGCAAATTTTTCCAAAGCACTATACTCTCCTCTTCCTTTATGCCCTGTTTGGGGGTGCCTAGTATCAGAATGACCCAGACACTGTACAATCCTGCTGCACACAGCCTATTTTATATCTTTTAAATGCTTCAGTAATTTACCTCTCCCATGACTGACTGGGGAAGAAAAACAGCATTTTGCATATATGCTGTTAAACACTGAATCAACAGCTAACTGAACGCAGCTTAACTGTATGTTTTCCATAACCTTAAATTACGCTAACTTTAAAACAGAAGGTTAAGCTGTTGACATAGCAATGGAATTAATAGTTCTTTTTCCATGAAAGACAAAGTGTGTTTTGAAACAGAAGTTCAGATACTTTCAAGACCAGAGAAAACAATGTCTATCCTTGAAAGAAAAACCACAAGACAAAGCAGGTGGGTAAGCACATACTATGCAGCAACTAGAATGTTTTCTTTTTCTTTAAGAACCAGGTGGCATTTTCAAGTAAATTCGAATCTTGAAGAGCAGAGTAACTTTTATTACCTATTTCTCTTTTAAGCAGAGCTGGGTGCCTAATTTGCTTTGAGAATCTAGCAACTATATTCCTGAAGGAATGAGGACACACTTGTTAAAACCTGTTCAGCTAATTTGACACATATTTCCTAGAAGAAAATATGTTATCTTACAAGTTGTCTACTTCTATATGATGTTAAAATACATTTAAAATATTTTTCTCTAGTGAACTGTGCTATTAATTTACACAACCAAATTTCAGACCTGAAAAGATTTTCCAGGAACTGAAGTGACTGATGTTAATATTTTTCATATTTTACAAGAAAAAAAAATAAGAAAAAAGAAAGTAAAAAGCCATTCGCTGGCATGCAAGTAATCTAGTTTTTGGATTACCAATATAAACCTCATCTATATCAGTGCAACAGAAACAATCTTTCTTTTAAATTGTCTTCTTACAGTCTACATGGATTACACAAGCCCATCTGTAAACCCATATGTGAGTATTTGCAATCCCAGTGTCTGTTATATCAATGGGTAAAGAAAATAAACTCCTCTTGAATCAACTGAGAAGTGAACAAGGGCAGACTGCGGACAGTATGTGACCCATACCCTCACCACCTCATTCCAATCTGAGCTAAGTATGTAACTGCTATGTGGATAGATACTCTCTTTACCTGTGTAGCAGACAGAGCTAAAAGATTTGGCTTTTGATGGCATTAACGAGTTTATGCCTCCTCACATGTCATTCAGTCCAGCCCCAACACCACATTTTTCACCATTAGGTGTTCTTGGAGCAGCAGTATAAAATGGACCCATGAAAATGCTTTAGATTAAAATATAAACATAAACAAAATCACTATTTTTTGGCCTGGATCTTATTCAGGATCAGGTTGACAGCTTGCAGAAGCCAGGCTGTGTAGCTGACTGGAAGGGGTCAGCACATGTCCCAAGCCAACTTTGTCACTGAATCCATGAAACTGGAGACTAACTTGCCTTTCCATAACTTATGGCACTGCAATGAACCACAATCTCCCTCCCCTGAAAATGGATGAGGGACAAGAATGCTCTTATTTAATTACTCAAGGGAAATATTGACACTTTTAATTAATTTTCATTTCCTTTCTTGTCAATACCTTCCCTTTCTTTAGGATTGCTTTTGTGTGCGTTTGCAAATCTTCCTTTCAGGAAGACTCTTATTCTTCTCCTGATATATGTATTTCTTCCTCCTTTTTCCTTACTGCCCTTGAACACAAACATCAGTCTGCTTCTTAAAAAGCTTATCTTTACAGTAACTGCTGAAAGTAATTACTCTGTAAAACCACTCAGGCAGTCTCTCTCTTTTGAATCAGTGCTTTGTTTGACCAAACACAGAAAAAGATCTCGCCAATACAGCTGTCTGTGACAGAGTATTTTGCCCCTCCTCATACTCTCTGATGGCAGTACCAAAATCCAGAGGAGGAACATGCTGAGAAAGGCAGGTAATTCCCAGGCCTCCAGCTTTCAGCAGGTGTTGGAACTGACGTGTTCCGTTCCACCTGAACTGTCAGTGAACACTACTCACACTAACATCATTGACAGAGAATACCACTTTGCCTCCATCCTACAGCTCAGGGCAATGCATCTTCAACGATTATAAACGTCAACAAAAGGCACTGCACTAACAATACTCCACTGTTGGGGGCATGGAGTAATTCACAGACTTTCTTAGTCTTCCTAATAATAATGTAGTTATGAAAGTAATTATACTAATAAAATCTCTGTAACAATCAGTTAATATGATTGGTTTAAGGCAGGTGAATCGGCATGCCCTAGCTTACATCGTCCTACATAAAATCTCCTGCTAGAAAAGAAAATAAAAAAGAACTTTGCTCTTGAAGTATGCAGACCTGTGGAAATTCTCAGTAAATTAACAGACCTTTGCTGTTGTCCTGGTTTGAAGGAAAGGTAGAATTTAAAATGTGCTGCAACAAATGGAATGGTAAAATTTGGATAAGAAAGGAGAATGATCTTGCGATTATATCCTTCCCTGCAGAGTTATCTGGCTGACTAAAAAAATATTAAAGTTTTTTTATTTGCTTATTCTAAACCTTTACCTTCTATTTAAGCATTCAGCTATGTGACTCCATACTAATTAGGCATCACAGACAGTGCATTTCTTTGTTCACTAAATTGCAGTCATGATTACTTAACTAGATAGTGCCCTGAAGAAAACATACCTCTTTTTTGCACTTATCCAGGCTAGATATTTCTGGATGTACACACATAAATGGGATCATACATTAAAATGCTGCTAACCTCAGATTTGAGCTTATCCACAGATCCAATTCTTCTTAGTCAAGTGTTAAAAATGGGTATGGAATCAGATCTGTAAAGAAAAGAATGTTAATTGACATTGCTGTCTAGAAATACTAATAGAAAAATGCCAGTTTGAAATTAATGCCAGGTTAGTTATCCAAATTTTTCTAGCAGCTGCCACGGTAGTTACAGCTTTCTTTCCTAATGTATTTTCTTTACAGGTTCAAATGAAAGTTTTGGTAAATAGTATTGTAAGTGTTAGCATGAAACAAAAACAGTGATACACTGTCTCTGCTTCTCACTCACTACTGGGACAAGATTTTTATTTTGTCCTAAGAAAGCTAAATTCAGCATAGTTAGAAGTTGTGTAACTGTAACTGGAGTTGATGAAACCCAATGCCAGGTTTCCAGAAACACTTTCAATTTGCAATACTCTGCTACAAATACTCTTATTTTCATTGAGCGTGTGCAGGCAATAAAAAGACAATTAGAGTTTGCAAGTGTCCAGACAGCTGCCAAAACATAGTAAAAGATGAATATAAAGCTATTCATCTTTTACAGCAGGCAATGGTGAAGCAAAAGCCAGGCTAGTAGGTAAGAATTATATTACCTTGCAGGAATTACATATATTTACATTTCATTTTTGAATAATATTCCAGAACCAATGAATAACTGCAAACCAGAAAACCTTACACAAAGCGTAACACAACTATGAGTACAATGGTATCTACAAGCAACAGCAATACTGGCTTCAGTCTTAACTCTACAAGAACCAATATTCAGTTAAGCAAATGAAAATTCATGTAGCTGAATTCTGTTATTATATTCCATCATAACTGTAGCTTTTAGACAATTACCATAGCATCCAATTTATTGGATTTATTTGCTTTATTGGATAACCGAGAAAAAGATGGTGTATCTTACCAATTATTTATAGGAATGGATATAGCTACATCTATATAAATGATTACATAGTCTGCTGAATACATAGAATATGTGAAATGTGAACATGCAACTCCTTCATGTATTTTTTTAGAGAACATTTAAGCTACAAATTCTAAAACATACACAGACAGGAGTTAGATAATACCCATTTAAGTAAACATGCTAATTGCACCAGGAAAAAGACATTTTGGACTGATGTAGCAACATCAAAGCATTTTGTTCAACACAGAACAAAACCTTTCCTTTAATCTGTGTCTTATTTAACCATACCATACCTTTTCTTTAAATGTAGATAAATTTTAAGACTAAAACACTAACTTTAAATGATTTTACACGTGTTCCTGTGAAATACCCAAGTGACTTTTTAGCTTATCTGAAATATTTTTTTATGTCTTCCAAAAATCATTATACTAAAATGCAAATAGTTCTTCTGGCCCTCATAGAACTCAGGAAGAAATAATTTATACTTCAATACAATTCTACATCTTCAAATAAAAATATTTAAAATTATTTGCACTTTATATTTAACGTGTTAAAGCAGAAATTTACTATTACTGCATGTCTACCATTCCCTTGAACAAAGTTTTTCAATTTGAGACATGTGCTACTGTAACACAAAAATATACTACATTTTGAAAAGAATAAAATTACGCTGTTAAAGTATAGTTCAAATGCATTTGTGATTTTCATATTCTTTTCAATTAACACATGCAGCTTCAAGAAAAAGTCTACGTTTAACTCATTACAAAGTTCTAACACTGGGAAACTGTGGAAGACAGTTTTGATTGATATCATATGAATTCATATAATTTAAAAATTAATTTATTCTTGGTAATCCTAAGTCATACATTTGAAGTTCCCATACCAACAGATTTGCAATTAATCATGCTTGCACACTACTTATTCCAGTATCACGTTCAGTACTTCATCGGCTTCAGTGCATTTTTTTACCGTGCATTATGCCTGCAGGCCTCTGTGCTAAACTTAGTTTTCAACAGAAAATATTTCTCTGCCTCTGACAGTGTGTCGTAAGGTATAAAATACAACATTTAGAAAAACTTTTCTTAAAATTCAAAGGTTCTGAAGGCTTTAAAGTGAGTATGCCAACAGCCATTCTCTGAGTTGAGAAGCATGACATTTAAACTCAAACAGGATATTTGGATCAATTACCAGGAAGAGAATTCAGCTAGTGTAAATTTACAAAATCAAGAATTATCTTTAATAGGAGTTGCCAAGATGGCAATAATATTTGCAATACTAAAGAAATAGGTATTGGAAGACACACTTTAAATGTCCATGGTACTATTTTCCTTGTAAATGTAGTAAATCCTAGTCTCACAAACCAATGGGACAAGCCATTTCGGGGATTAACTATGACGCCGTTAATTCATAAACACTAAAAAGGCAACATCTATCAGGACAAACCCCTTTTTCTGTCTTTTTGGTGCTGCATATTTTAATTTTCCTCCTCTAAATATCTAATCTACAGGCCCCTTTACCTAATAAGTATTTGCAAACCACACTGTTATTTTATTTCTGTATATTGGGCAGAAGTTGCGGGATTTACTGCATTCACCCATAAGCACCCAATTAATGTACCCACAAGCTCACTTAGTCGATGCATGAGTACTGTCGGGTATAAATTGTGGGGATTTAGTAGCCAGAGGCTGCAGCCATGTCTGTGGGCTGAGATCACAAAACGTCTGGGTGACCCACACTGGGTCAGGGACATCCCAGAGATGTTTGTTTCTTTGAAGTATGTATGTGCTAAGATGAAAGCAAAATTTCAGTTTTTAACCTCCAATCACATGAAGGTGTAGTGCTGAAGTTGTGTAGAAATTTGAACCCTAAATGGCTGGACTTGGTGAGATGGGCTCTGGTCTCTTCAGGGATATTAGGGGCTGATCGGAATGACAACCGTGCAGGAACAACATTAGGTATGACAAACATCAACTTGGGTCGTCTTAGCTCCTGTTTAAAAGACAGTATAAATCTGACTGGACTAAATTCTGATTTTCTAAAAATTCATTTATGAAGTATTAAACATTTCAGCAATGTTCCTTGATAACACCAATTTTCATCAACATTCAAATTATATTGAACCTGCAGTGAGTACAGAAAGTATTTTTTTTTTTAGCATGTTCTTTACTTACTAAGAATCTAGGACTGCTCTATAATTTTTTAATGTAACGTGGCATTTTTTAAAAAAACTGATTTAACTTGAAGATTGTAAGGTACTTTAAAATATATTAGATAGAAGTCTGATCAAACAGGAATTAATTTAGAAGAACAAAATGGCTGTCGACAAATTAGGTGACACATGAATATGATAGAATAAACAGGTACTCCTTATTTGGTTATTTTGTCAAATTCAGTCAAATGTTTTCTGCAATTGTTTGAATAAAATAAAGCAGCTAAGCACAGTAGCAACATGCAACAAGTACATCACAGATCAGTGGGGCAGATGCAGTGCCACACTAGTACGTGGCTGTATCTTCCATCTGAACTTCTACAGCACAATTAAGAGGATATAGCTGCCAATAACACCGCTTTCTCAATTTTCTTTTAATCAATTCATACCGCAGTATACTAGGAACAGAATTTCTCTCTTAGATTATTTGCCTTTTTCCAAAACTAAAATGCCTCCTTCTCTAAAAGGAATGTGACTAATTTCCGAGCTTTATAGATCTCATTCAATTATTATAATGCAGAAAAGGTCTATGGAGTCACACTCTAGTGATTAAAAGGGTATTTTTGGATTTTTCCTTCCATCGTATTAATAACTATACAAGTGTAAATTATTTTAATTAGAAAAGTAATAATTGTACATAAACTCTTTTAAATGTCCTACTCCTATATCCTCCTGAGATTATTTTATAAGAATTATAGAGGAAATGAGAGTGAATTGGTATGAGTATAGTATGTAGGTCACACCTAGAACATTTATGCCACTAAAAAAAAAAAAAATAAAAACTCCTCAGCTACCAGTGCAGAGAATTCAGTCTGTGTTTAGAGTATGTGTAGATTAATGGATCAAATTCAAAATCCACGATTCATGTTTTAATTCTGATCCAAAACCAAAATACACATATAGTTTAAAATCCCAAGAACCTGATAAATTCAAGTCCCTTTTGAACTCTGACCTCAATATGAAGTTCTCAGAGGCACCTACTTTACCGAGCTTTAAGGTTCATAAACATACAGAGCACACTGGTACCTCTTCCCAGTTTGGTGCTTCTGTGTATTATCACGCTTGGCATATCACAGGTTGCTAATACTGTCTACTATCAAAGTAGATATTCTCAGAAAATCTGTGTTGTCAAGTTTCAATCCAGTGAAGCTGAGGTTTGGAGGATGCGAATACCACTGACAATTGAGTGCATACACTTTAAAGCTGTCTGTTTAACATGGACCACAGAGACAGGGATGACATTCGCTGAGCTTTACTTTAATCATCACTGTGACAGTAAGACACATATCCGTTTAAGAACAAGGATCATAACCAAACACTTCAAAGCACCTCTTCTTTTTTTTTTTACCTCTCTCTCTGAGAACTAATCCAACTTAAAATATGTCTTACAAACACAAACCTGATTTGTAACCTATCCAGATTATAGGACATCCTTTGTTCTTCACTCAGAATGTCTCATACACCTAAGTATAATTATGGGAAGTACCACCTGTATAATCATCTAGATGAAAAAATACCGTAAAAAAACCCACAACCTGTAATTAAAAAAAAAATCTAACAGAAATTAAAATTGTGAATTTAGAGAACATAATCAAAATACTGACCTTGGATTCCTTTCAGTTGTCTTGTTGAGGATAATATAACTTTTGATAACTGAAACAATTTCTGTGTTATGATTACCCAGTCAACTAAAGCAATCTTAGAGACACATACAGATCTTCAGAACAACATCTCCAGATTCTCTTACAGTTTAATATACTATAATTATGTGAAGCAAGTCCACATAAATTTAAAGAAATTCTGATGTTTCTTTGAAATGTAACAAACTAAACATTCCATTATAAGATCAAAGACTCTAAAGTCCACAATAGGTTCAATTTTTGATCATTATTCAAAAGATTAAAAAATACCCTGAGATTACAGCTACCCTATTTCTGCATCATTCATTCCTGTTTGCATATTATAACGTGATTTATGGGCTGTTAATATTACCAAACAGGAGACAGCATAAAGACAATTTTTCTGCCTGCGTAAATGATTATATTGCATTGTTACATCAGGTGGTATCCTGAAATCCTGCTGGAATAATCTAACTTAGAACTGCCAGATAAACACTAACTCTGCATAGTTCTTCCTCATCACTCCAGTGACATTTTCAGCTTTCTAAAGGAAAAGAGGCTTTCATTTATATGCTGTGTAGCATATAATGCCTAAACTTTGCAACAGCAGTCTAGGAACTGTTCCTCTTCACCCAGAGAATTATGGAGGGCTGGCCTGAAGCAGATTAATTTTATATATGTTTACTTACTTTGTTTAGGAGACGCAACTGTAAATAAGTCAGTGAGTACAGAAAGAAGTGACAGCTTTAAGTATATGGAAGTGTGGAAAAATCTGAAACCAGCAAATACTTTTCGTGATGCACCGGGAATGAGCGCTCCCTAGGTAGGCTGCTTTAGGATGCAAAAGCCATTGCCCAGAAAAAGCAAGAGGTAGGCAGGAAGGTCTTCTGTCTAATGCTGAAGGATCTGTTTACAATCATAAATTTTGTATGAGAGTTTATCAAATACCCAGTGGTGAGCTGAAGCGGTCAGAAGAGTAAGGAACAGAGGGGAAGAGAAGCAGCTCGAGACGCACCTCAAACCACAAATGGTGTAAGAACACACAGACATATTCATTCCACTCTGGTTTTGGGAACACAGTTATCCTTTCACACCCAGGGTCTAATTTATCATTGTCATGTACACTTTTAAAGTTGAATGTTGAATAAGATAAAATAGGGCAAGAAGGGACCAAAACAAAAACCTTAGTGTCGCACACACCTGCAAATACAGCAACGTGGGAATTACAGCTCTTTTGAAAAATCCGTGGCCCTATATCTCACAAAGGACTTGAAAAACTGAAGGGAAGCCGGCAGAAGGATATGAGAAAATTGCTACACAGATCTAAGTTCCTTAGAGAAACTTGGTTCAGTCAGGAATCTTGAGTAAAAAGCTCGAACCTGTCATGCCTGTCCAAGTCAATTAGATATGATCAATGCCCTTTACCCTAAGCTGGCTCAACCTGTGGTTTCTTTAAAGATCTAGACCATACTTTAATCACGTCTGCCCCAGAATCTGAGTCCCCTGCCTGAGTTAAGAGAATTGTTCTATTAAATCTATATCACGACACACACACCTTCAGCTCCTTGATTACGGAGAGTTGTTAGCTGATTTAAACATTCCTAAAAGTGCATGTAGAATAAGTTGAATTAAGCTATGTGTGTCACTAATTAAAATCATTGCAACTTGAGTGGGCCTTAAGGGCAACAATCTGTTCCTCTTAAAAGAAACACGTATAAATACTCTGGGAACACTTAAGTATAATTATTATAGCCTTCAGGATTGTGGCCTAGAAGTATCAGAGAGTGGCTGCACTCCTTACAGAAAAGTTTATTAGCACTGTTTATTTTTATTTTCATGCAGTTAATACATGAATGCCTGGTAGTGACACTACTATTGAAGATCTGTTAATGTATCTTATATAAACAGTAAGATTACTTTCGTTCATCTCATTTCTTTAAAGTAAGCTTGAATGACTAAAAAAATTACAGTATAGGAAATTTTAATTCTCTATCCACAGAACAGACAACACTATGGATTGCATTTTTGTCAGCTCTTAAGCTGTTAGGAAATAGCTCAAAGGCAGGTGTGCAAAGGTCTGTAACACTTCCCAAGAGTGTAAAAAATTAAACAGAAAACAACTTGTACCCCTTTTGATGTTTCCATCATGATGCTCCTGGGACTGTAGTTTGTTCTCCCTTAGAATATTGGCAGGAACCTGAACCTAAGCCTAACAAGTAAAAAGCACATGGGAAATCTCCATAACTCATGCAATCATATCATTGAACTAACAAAGAATATAATCAACACATACCCTGGTATCGGATACAGCATGCAAAAAAGACCTAACATGACAGTAATGAAGAATTACCGAGGCAAGAAACTTGAACTGCTGTGTGGTCTGCGTGTAGTAGCAAACAATATTTTGTCATGCTGTTGTAAGGCAATTTTGATAACACACTGATAATACTGCTGTAACTAACAGATATTAAAAACAAGCAATTATTCCACATGTTATGGCTATACATACCAATGCATATTTTAATGGACTATTACTTCATGGAGGGAACTATTCAATGACCCTAGGATAAAGATATATGTATGACTAGGCTGCTTTAATAAGACTTTATGTTATTGAAAATTCAGATCTCGAAGGCTGATGAAGAGAAACAAAAGCTGTAGCAGAGGCTTCCAAAAGGTTCAGTACAAAATGGGGTGAGCAAAGGCTTGAAGGTACAGGCACAGATTAGTGCCCGAAGCCTCAACTGAATAAACATCAATCACAGATGATCAATTACTGACCACTAAAGAAATGCAGCCCTGATCGCAGGGTTATAGAGCATAAGTGGAATATATAGAGACTTCTGAAATACGTTCTGCAGCTGCTGGTGACTGGCAGCATAGACAGAACTGTCTTTTGACTGTCTGCAAGACACCAATGAAACTATTAATGTGCCTTGCTTCAGAAAAGGGTATGAAGCACTGAGCACTGATAACCTGTAATACTACAAATTCAGTATTTTTTATCACAAAAAGGAAATGTAACTCTTCACTTGCGTTAGCATGATACTCCACTCTTGAAGCTGGGAATTTATATGCAAGAATATCTCTATTTTCTTCTCATGTTTCAAAAAACAAATGTTATAAAAGTGTTACACCATTAGGGGAGGGAATAATTGTTCTGCTGAACTCTGAACTTTTGAAAGTAGTCTACAGAACTGGGATTAAATCTTATTAGAATTATGTATCAGCAGAGGGACCTCCGCATGTCCAAAAATTAGGGTAAATGCTTTCTTAAATTCTTTTGGTTTTGCTCTGCAACAAGGTTTAACCAGGACCAAGAGGAATTTTCTAGCTATCCTCTCATTAGGCATTGAGAGCTGTCATTCACGTGCAGGAACTTTTAAGGATTAACATGTATTTTTAAAGATAAGACACAGATGAAGCCTTTTATCTCTAATGGCTTGGAAACTGAGTAAATGTTTTAATTTTTTAGAAATTCTTTTTAAAGGCACAGAATTAAGAACACCTACCCTAAAAATATGTGCTCTTATTTTAAACCAATGAACTGTTTTAAACACAGCGGAAGACGTAAAGATCAGTCTAGATCTATTTGGCTAGGATCCATCTACAAGCTTTCTGTACAGCTTATATCATTGCCTCACACATTATGCTACTTCAAGGAAGACCTTCTCATTCATAACCTCTTCTAGCTCTTACCAAAACCAATCTGGATCTCTGCATTGACTTCAGTGAGAATCCACAGAAATGCTAAGTACAGAAATTTCTGAAATGCTTTAGCTGGCTATAAGTTTCCTTTATTTCTAACACAATTATTTCCTTTCAATGTGCATTATCCTTACCTTGTTCATTCCCAGACAATAACAACACACTGAGATGCTGTACCTTCAGCCTTATCTTGGGAGAGGAGGAATGTCACTTTAAAGGAGAGGGGAAGAAGTAGAAGTCAAACTCTATCCTAGTACAGTAACATATGAAGAGGCCCAACTCAGCAGACATTGCCAGAACCAGACTTCTGTCTCCAAGCAGCTTGACAATCATGAAAGCTTACATTTTTTTCCTGTTCATTGCCAGTAACTGTCGCTGGTTTTACTGAGCCACAAGGAAATCAGTGAAGCACTAGGAGTCGTGGGATCTGACCCCTGGAGATTTTCAGCATTTGGCTTGTAAAGACCTGATCTTTCTTCAAGTAGGAGGCTGGGTCAGATAATCTTCAGCAGTTCACTAATGATGGGACAGACAAGGAGAAGGTGGATAAAGACTCTACAGCTATTCCTGTGCATTCACACAAGAAGAAATGAATTAATTTGTGATAAAAGACATTATGTGAAAGTTCTAAGTATAATAAAACCAAGTATCAATTATCTGTAAAATCTGAAGAGGTCTAAGTGTGCCTTGTGGTACTGCCATGGGATCACTATATAAGCACATGCAGACATTAGTGATCTTACATCCAATCTGGACTTCTTTGCCCCCCAAACGGAGACAAAATTTAGCGCCTTTTTTTCCATTTTATTAGAATACACTAAGTATTCATTGTCTTGATTTACCTGACCAGATGCAATTAAGGACAGACATGTACAATGACTTTTAAATGAGTTTTAAATGTGGTTGAAAAACACTGTATTTCTGAATCTACATTTAAAAAAAAAAAAAAGCTGAGAGTTATATTTTTTTCTCAAATTAGACACTCCCAGGAGACCACAGATGCTCTCCTCTGTTCTTTCACTGATTTCTATGGTAAGTTTGAAAATAATGTAAACTTTTCTGTGTTTTTACTCTTCATTCATTTTTATATCTTGTCTATTTAACTAGCTTCAGGGTACTCATCCACAGAAAAAAAGGCACCAAAAAACCCCATTCGGAAACTTTTAAGTTCCATTATAAATTAATGAAGTAACTCAAAAACAGTAATAAAGGAGCTGATAATCAGGTAAGAGCTGGCTGTATAGCACACTGGAGTCTGTACAGACATCCCACGTGAGTGGAGAAAATGATTGCCAACAGGCAGCGTTATTTGGGATACTAATGACTTAAAATAATACTAAAATCCGAGCAGAGCTTCATACACTTGTATGTTCTACAAAAAGGATTACGCTGAACTCTATTTGGACCAAGAAAGTAAAGGTATCTGTGTTAAATATCTACATGCATAAGACAAAAGTTGTATTTCCATCTTGTTTTTTTTTCCCTTAGCATGTGTGTGTGTGTGTGCATGCAGTCCCCAGTTACCTCCAGTAGAAGAAAGACATTCTCCTGCATCAGAGCTCTGTCTTAACCTCACCTTAACACCAGATGGGACCTGCCCCAGTGAACGCAGGTGTCCCACGCCTGCTGTATTTTGTTCTGACAGATTACCAGGATGCCATTTAAGCACGTTTCTGCTGACCTTTGGTAATAATTTTTTTTTTTTTTTCCCTAAGAACCTTTAAAAAAATATTCTTTATTTTACTTTAGTGGTATAAAATAGATGCCTACTGTGAAATTTTCCATAATGAACATTTGCTCGCTTTGGACATCTGCCTGTTTACATGTGATCTTTAAATCCACAGTGTATCATTACTGCAGGCTCCTTTGTATTACAGGCATCTCATATTTAATCTGTATGTTCTTTAAATGCAAAGCATGTTACATTTAGTGTTCAAACTGCAGCATTAGTAAACTGAGCCCTCATTTATGTGCGCATGTGGGTGAATTGGGTGTCTCACAAAGGATTCAAGCAGATGCTTTAGCTTTAATGATATTTCTAATCATCACACTTATGCCCTAAGGATATTTTCTTATGCTTTATTCTCCTGTCATGATTTCTACTCATTACAGGAAAGTGTTATTTTAAATCTACTTTTTATATTTGAACTTACTATGGCATCAGCTCTTAAACAACTTCATTTTTTTTAAAAACACACACTCTCCTTGTACTGTCTAATTATAGGTACCGTCTTCAAAGGCATAGGCAGCACATATAAAAACAATCACGCAACTCAGTGGTGATCTGTGATCTTTAGTGGTGACGTTAGTGGTGATTATTATATGCTTTCCTAACACTTAAAGTCAGGAAATTTCTTAACTCCTTTCTACTGCCTGTTTTTCCCCCTGGAACCAGAAGCCTTATAATCCTGTCTATTAAACAGATACTTGTTTAAAATTCAGATTTTATAAAGCATATATAAAAATAGCAGTACCTTTGCAGCAAGTAAGTATGGTTTCAATTCTTTGGCCTTTTATTTCATACAAGTCACATGCCTGGAAAATCATTTGCTCTCATATGTGTGTATATATATGTATGTGTAACTCCTTGCTATCAAGGAGATCCTTCTTGGTCTTTTTTATTAGAAAGGAAGCAGAAGGAGAAAAATGCTGAAATTAATGGTGGAAAGTCTGATCCTAGAAAAACATTGGGAAACGTCAGAATTCCTTCCCTGTGAAAACTCGTCTTGCATTCATGAAAGTAATGTCTTAGTGACTATTTGAAAGAAAACAAGATGAGGGAAAAATAGGGGACGGAAAAATCTGTAAGTGGGAAAAGGAACCATATGCAAGATAAGTAATTTGCCTTGGTCTGTGTATTAATTCACAGAAAAGTCAGACAGTTATCTGTTAGAAAAAAAAAGGAAATGTAAAGCCACAGAATTTACTTTCTTTCACAGGAACACAAATAGAAATGAAATAAAAGGGTTTTTTAGAATTCTGAGAGCTGCATGGGTAAATATCACAGCAATATATGATTCTGGAATTTTACTTCTAAAATCTGTTCAAAATTTCACTGCAAATTATGGGCCTAATCATTGGCCAAACTCACATATAAGTCAAACTGTAGTTATAATCTTGTTCCATTATTTTGTACGGACATTACTTCAGAATAAGCAAAAAGCCAAGATTTCTGATTAAAAAAGTTTGTTTAAATTTTAATTAAAAAATTAACCAAGACTCCCACAGAAATGACTGCCACGCTAAATTAGGGAAGCAAAAATTGATAGTTTCATTATCTAAAATAATTGCCAGTAGGTATTGATTATCCAGAACTAATCACAAAAAAAAAAAAAACACCAAACCCCAAAAATTCCTACTAATTTGCAATCTGAAATTAATCATCCATAGCCATATGTATTTATTTTCTATGAACATCTGACAGATTAAGTTTGTTAGAATTAATGAACAGAGAGCACACTTTCTAAATCACATTTTCAGTCATTGTACTTGAAAGTCAAGTGTTTGTATCTTATCAATAAACACAAAAATGACATAGGGCAGCATAATAACTGATTAATTAATCTGAGATAGAAAAATACTAGCTTTGAAGAGTTCTAGAAAACTATTCTCAGTATATACATGGACATTTTAAAAATAGTGTTATGACCAAAACAAAAGTTGCTTATAAATATTCTGTCAAAATAAATAAAGAGTCCATTAAAAATATTTACTCACAGGTTTTCCATTCACAGAATAGTCTAAGCAGGTGTAAAATTTTCATCTCTCAACTGGTGTCCTTGCCCACACAGATGGCTTTCGTACTGTATTTTTAGATTTTGTTAGAAGCTGATAAAAAAAAAGTGTTAAAATTAATAAATTAAAATTTGTTTTTCCCTTTATTTTCTTAAAACCTTTCCCAATTCCTTACTTTTACAAATTTTTTTCCTGTTCTTACCAAGAACAATTCTCATTTATCTTACATCTTTTCTTAAATGTGAATTATGCTTTCTTATAAGGAAGATTTTTAGCATGTCTTAAAAGCCAATATTTACCACTTCCGTATTTCCTACTTTTACAGACATAATTTGCCATGATGAAGACTATGCACATGTAGATTTATGTTAAATAAAAACAAACATTTTTGTTGGCAACAACTAGACACATTTAATCTGCATCTAGAGATAACTTAATTTTATTTAGTAAAGATTAGACTGCAATCTGTCTACATCTTGACCTTGAATCTAACACAAATACTTCATCTCAGAAACCTGGCAAATCCAGCATTCTGATTCTCCTTTTTTTTGGACAGGGAAAAAACCAAAGTGTCTGCTAGTAATATTTTTCTTTTGAAGAGGCCTTGCAAAACATTCGTATTATGAATTCCCTCTACTTAGGACATATAAACACATGCTCACACATCCACACGTGCATACATCAGTCCTTTTTCCCGTAAGTATAAACTCTGATGGTCTGAAAGCCTCTTGCAGATATTTCTTAAATTTCTGGTTTCATATAGGCTATAAAATCTTCATTTATGAAGCTGATTTATTTTAATTACCAATATAAGGGATCTTGTGTTTCTGGAATGTTTGCTGGAATTACAATGTTTCCTTCAGCTTTTGTTTAACATAGTTGATTTGCTGTAAGTTATTTCAGAGAAGCTTTGAAAGGCTGGACCTAGCCATCTGGCCAGGAGAAGCTGTACACTGGCAAATGGCTGCAGGGTTCTTGCTTTGGCTATTGTTTGTCTCTGTGAGGAGGAACCCTGTGGGTCCCTTCCTGTGAGCAATTTTGGTTCAAGGCACAGTAAGGAAAGGCCAGCATCCGAGAGGTGAAGGAAGTGTTGCAGAAGCCTGAAAGGCAGAGTCAAGAGCAACTCACAGAAAAGAGGGCTATAATGACGCTGTGCAAATTCTGCTGCTTTTCCTACACAGTGACTGTTTCATGTTACCAGCTATCACTTCCTCACTGAGATACCTCTAGAATCTGATCTTTGTTTTCAAAAAGAACCAGACAATAAAGATAAATGAAAGTGTCTCAGACATTTATGCAGTAAGATAAACAGAATTTTCATTTTTACTAGTAACGATGTCTCATTTTACTATTTTGCCTCTTAAGGGAAAGAGTAGTGCACTCATATTTTTCATACTACTTGGGGACTTAATGTCATATTGAATCAAATCTTTCTCTCATACTCAGGATTTCTGCATCAGGAATGCTACTGATTTAATAATTAGAGTACTTAAAGAAAGGATAATCCTGAATTTTCTATTTTAATCATCTATGAAGACTTGCAGAAGGTGTTCACATTTGCTGAGTATGCTATGATTTATATTGATATGTATTTTATCCCCTAACAGCTGAATGCAATGAATGGATGAACAGGTTGTTTTCAGATTTTATTTGAAAATGACTTCAAGCATCCTGAAGCTTATTCTGATAAATTAATCCTTCCATACAATGGATAATTTTTCATTATTCATGAAAACCCTAACGAGCAATATTCTACAATTCTCTACAGTAGAAGTCTGTGGTCTTCTTAAATTAGAGGTACCTATACTCAGTGAGAGAGTGAATTTCCAACATGCACAACATGCTGAACATTTTAGGGTTCTTTAGGAGGAAATCATTACCCGTATGTGTCACCTTAAACTGCACTTAAATTTCAGGTGCACTTGGCACACATGTTCTAAGGACAAGCCAGAATATTATAAGCACATTGTGCAAAAAACAGCTACTTGGAAGGATTTTATGATTAAGGCTCTATACTTCTAATATCTCAAAATTCTAATTAGCTACTTGGATAATTGAATTCTGAAGAACAAAATTTGCCATCTGCTAGAAATTGAAGCCAAATTAGAAAAGCTAAAAAAACGTGCATTCTCTAATAATTCTGTGTCAAGAAAATTCTACCAGGAATATCTTTTATCTTCCTTTATACTCACTTTTCCCAGTGTGGTAGCCCATTATGTACATGAGTAAGCATCACACCATTTGTTAAAATATCATAAAAAAATTATATTATTTATTTTATTCGAAAGGGGTAACAGTATCCCTATGGAGTACGATGTGTTGTTTATTAAAATAATGCCATATATACGTAGATATGCAACAGCAAAAAATATTAAAACGAGAAGCAATAAAGAAGTCATTATTATAACATTTTAGACGTTACTCTTAAAGCTATAGTTCTTATATAACCATGACTCCATACTGAGTGAAATTTCTCTGAACTGGGGAGATCTACAGTTCTACAGGCAATAATCTTCTCCTTTGAGGGGGGGAAAAAGAAAAGAAAGGTCTCAAAAACCCACACTCCCAAACACACTCCCGAATCAGGGAAAGAAGGGACAACAACCTCTCAGAAAACTCTACATAAAGGGTTCCATTTTAATTGTATTAAGAAATATCAGTCCATTTTGACCTAACTCAGAATCAGCTTGAGGTTATATAAGACATTTTAGGTTTTTTCCTGTACAGTATAAATCTAATAAGCTACCTCAGAAGAGTACTATTGTATTACCCAGAATCATGACTTTTTTTCCTTTTATGCAGGCACACAATACTAAAATTAAACTTACTGCATAATCCCAGATAATTGGAGTATAATCTCATTCCAGTTCTTATTTCTAGAAAAAGGAGGAACATTAGTAATGGTGTTTAGCCTATTATGACCCAAATGCTGAGAACACACAAAGTGCAAACCAGCTGTACCCATTCTTTTTATCTCGTTAACAAATCAAATATTGTATCTGTAAACCCTATCAGTCATGGTAAGAAATAAAGATAATTCTTAAACCAGAAATTATTTTATTCTAAATTATTAATCTTCATAGTTTTTAGTTAATTTTCTGACAGTCAATTTAAAGCTGCTCCATAAGAAAATTCTTATCATCTATGTGTTCCAAACAATACTAACAGTTAAGATGAGACCGTTTTATAACTTAGTACTTACCCAGAAAGCCTTCATACTAATTAACAGATGTTTATTACATTCACATTCCTTTAAAAATAAGAGTTGAAAATCCCACCCTTTTTCATATTATTTACGTAATGAAGATTCACAGCAAGACTGTTAAATTCATGTACTTTGTGATCTCAGATTAAACATACTGTAAATGCACAAAATACTACACAACACAAAAGGAGAAAAGTGATTAAAATGGGTAGAAATAGAATAATCTTATGCTTTGTAACTACATCGAAGAGAAAAATAACGATATGGGCAGCTTGCTTCTATTGTATACAGATGAAAGAAGTGCATGCACTGTTGGGATTACAGTGTACTTACACTTTCGGAACTCAAACCAAACAGTTATTATAAGGAATTACCAAGTACTGTAAAGCAATACTCACAGGTATGAAAACAGAAATATTGATAACTCCTATTTGTAAACTAGACGAGTTTCTTGTATTTCTTTATAAATACTGTTTCAGAAAAAAAGACTCAGTAAATTTTGAGAAATTTACATTCAGAATTTCTGGAAGCAGGCAGTGCCAAACTCTTATAACAGACTTTTAATTTTACGCTAAGTCAGGATATTGGGAAAGCACTCTTAAAAATGATGCTTTGCTACACAGTAAAAATTCATATTAAGTGTATCTTGCTGATTTGTGCACAACCTGGAATTTGACAGTCTGGCTAATTTTTGTAAGGTCTCATACATATAATTCTGCCTTTCTTTTATGGTATTATTTTTTTAATTTTTTTTTGGTTTTTTTGTTCTGAGATGTCCATTCACACTTTGTATCAGATTGGCAACAAAAATCATCAAATACACAGGATCTTGGATCCAGAGAGTATAGATTAAGAATCAGAGATTAGACAAATACGTTTATCTCATCTCAAACCAAGGCATGATCTGATCTACAGTTCAGTAACTTAATTTTTTAAAATTTGTTCTTAAGTATAATGAAGGGAAAATACTTTCCAAATTACTTAAAAGACAAATGACAGGGGTGTCACTGTTGAAATAGTTGATATAAAATCACAGAATATTCCCACTTTAAAGTGCCAAGATCCCTACAGTATATTTTAGGATAAAGGAATCTGGACCATCTGCAGTCACTTGTATGATAACTATTGTTACAACCTACATCTGCTGTCTGCAGAAGATAAATAGGATGTCTTAAGTAAGCATTTAACCACCCAATTAATATAATTGTTAGATAATGAGGATCAAATTATTGGCAACAATTAGCTTCTATATTTTAATGTGGCAAAAAGCAAAAAATAACACTTATGTTTCTAGTAAAGGAAATATATGGCATATTACAAAGCAAAATAATTGTGGAGAAGTTTGGATTTTTTTTAATATACAGTAACATTTCATCCTCCACTTCGGTGGCAATAATGTTTTGACTGTCCTTGCATTCTTCCAGGTTTATACTAATCTCTCAGAATGAAGCAACTGGTTTCTTTTATGCTTCTATTAAACATCTACAAGAACAAAGTCAATTGGAAAATATTTACAATGTTAAAAATAAATAACTTCCCAGTTATTATACCTGACCTAGAAGTTTCTTCTTTTGAGTTAAATCCCAAAGTGCTATCTTCTAGTCTACTACAAAGCACCATTCCTACTCTTTCAGGAAAAAACACAGTTCTAAGTCCAAGTCAAAGTATTTCCAAAACTTCATTGTAACCAGTAGAATTATTGTAAAAGGCAGAAGATGCGGGCTACACTCGATTAGTGTTTCGCAGTGTAGGACACAAACTACAGATGAATCAACACGCACTTGTGATGCCCTGTTCTTTCACACTGACCTACCCTCAAGCCCTTCTTGACACAGTGAACTCCTACCAACAGTTTACAACAACATAAACAATGATTTTTCATGAGTTGCTTACATTCCTAGTCGCCAGCACCTAAGCAGACTTGAAGTGACATCATGAAGTTCTTGCATTTGGTCTCTGACCTGCTTAGCCTTACAACTTGTATGCTTACCTGAAGATCGTCCTGAAATAACTCTGTCCTTTGAAAGGCCAGTGAGATGAAGAGATTAAGCATATAGGGAAAAAAATTTCAGAACTTGCAGGAGTAAAGAGGCGAAAATGAAGAGAGCTGTCAGATGTTTGGGATTCATAATCGCAGAGGCAGACTTGCAGCCTGACAGAGGGGGACTCACGCAAGGGTCATTCCTGAAACACAGAAGGTTACATGAGGAGTTTTGAAGTTGTTGATGTCCCAATTCAAACTATTCCATGATTTTGACAGAAATCTGTGCTCATACATGAATATTTGTGAGGTGTGCAGAGCTGAAAAGTGGCAATATTTCTCGTAAGAGGCTTTGGAGTAAGAATTCCTGAGCAACCGACAAGGAAAATAAGTGTAATAAAAGTATTTTTCAGTTTAGCACATTGTTTGATGCTACTATCTCTTTGTTATATAAACACAGATAATTTTGTTCAGAATTTGACTAAGAGATCTCTAAAAATGTGTATCTGCCTAATAAATGCCAGAGGAAAAGCTCCTAATAACCTGCTCTGATTTTAAGATCATAGAACTTAAAGGAACTTTTGTACATCAGTGAGCAGAGTCCAGAACCCACGGAAACACTTTAAAAATCATAGCCTTTCTTTATGCCAGCTCAGTTTTCTGCTCCCTGCTACTACCATTAGAAAGGAATTAATTTGATAATGCTTTTACTCAATTTTTGTCTCAAAACTGGTAAAATCACAAATGAAGGGAAGTAATGTTATCGCAAGTGACATCTAAACATACTGCAGGTCTTGTACATTAACGTAAAGAAAAATCAAGTCTCGAGTGTTCAAATGAGTCAACACCAAGTGAAAGCAGAATGGCAAAAAGAATACAGAAACATGCGAGAATACAACAAATAAGAAGATTAACACGCAGAAAAATTCCCTAATAACAGTGTATTGATGGAAGTCAATAGATGTTGAATTGCCTGCATCTTTCTGCCACAATTTTTGAAATTTTACTAAAAATACAACTGTAACATCTGCCATGATTTTATGGTGTAGATCTCTGAGCCTGTTTGGAACCCAACTGCCTATTAGCATAGCTAATGCGGGTCCCGTGGATCAGAAAGGGCAGGACCTGAAACCATAACTGACACTTTCACATAAAATAATGTCTTATGTAAAGACTACAGAATGTACAGTGCAGAATACCACAACTAGTCCTTTTTATTTTCAGCATGACTCTTAAAGACATTATATATGAAAAAAAAGTTAAACGGAAAAGATTTGTAACACAGGAAGTAAAAACAAAGCTGTGGATACAGAAAGACACAACGTCTTTAATCACTCATTTTTATTTTGCAAGACAAACCAGACATAATTTGAAATGGCTCAGTGGGCTGTAAAAAATTGACAGTAGATATATGTGAGAAGACTGAAAAAGCAATTATCTGAAACTAATTTAAGAGTTTATCAGGCAGAAATTAGACTTTCATGGGTAAAGTTAGGGTTTTGTATTAAAAGCGATACGTTAAAATACATAAAATTTCAAGGGTAATATAGTTAAAACTTCCTTGGCAAATAACAGATTTTGTGTCTTTACAGCTTCTGTGTTCTCAATAGTGTTTATTCAAGTAGGAAACATCCTAAAATAACACATAGTAAAAAAATACCATAACATATAAAAAAGGGGGTAAAAAAGCTCTCTTTAGCTTTCAAGAGATTTCGTACCAGACGTCCCCAACATTCCAACATTATGGATACCAAAACAGTACTGTCAGTCTCTGAAGAGACTGTGCAGAGTTCACATCAGGTATGCAGCTCTTGTAAGACTGTTTTTGGAAAAAGTACGTTAGAATGAATGCAGCATGTCTTTATTCATAGAGACATAGAAAAGATTTTTTCTAAGTAGTCTGGAGTAGTTTGTATGTTTTTAAAAGTTAACAGATGCTACAATAGGGCAAAATCTAATTATATTCTGCAATTATACCGAAGTTCATATTCTACCATATTAAAAGCAGTAAGAGAATTGTAATTTATAGCTCATATTTCTAAGAGCTGTTCTGTAGATCTAGAAGGCACCAATCCTCCAATATCCTGTGCAAAAACTAGCATTTAGTGGCCAAACTCCTGTTTATATAATAAAGGTTTCCCAATAAAACAAGTGACCATTTAAAGTACATTCACATCTAACATGAAATAATACCCAACCCAATTGCAAAATGAAAGTCCTGAAAGTGAGGAAATAATAGAATTCAAGTTAAACTTTGAGCCTATGAATAAAGGAGTTAAACTATTGGATAACTGCTTTATTAATCACTGTGTGTAGTATTAAACGCACTGTGTGTTTTATAATGCATTCAAATAAACACTGGACCAAATTACTTTGTACAGGTAACCTTAATTCTAGCATTTCCCCAATTCTCAGCCATCAGTCTTACAGTTTTTTTTCAAGTAACTTATATGTGAGCTATATGCATAATAGCTTCTATAATTATAATATTTTTCCTAAAATAATTTGGAATGCTTCAAAAAGGTCATTTACTTCAGGAGCCAAGGATCAGAATACTTCTGTAGCATCATTATGAAATCTTTTGTCTTGAAAAACTGTGTTCATTGCACAATTTAATTCACTCGATTAGATGCAAAAGACAACTTTAAAAGGAAACAAGAAATCAAACATAAGCAGTCTTTCACTAAATAAGGTAAAATTGAGATTCTTGGCAGTACTTCCTTTCATTTCCAAGATTCATATGTTAATGAACATCGGAGCAGCCATTATTGTCTCTCCAGTGAAGAACAGTAGTTCTTTAGCTCATAGTTGCTGATTTGGTATATAACTGAACCTATTCTCTTCCCAGAATCCAAAGACCTCATACTGTCAGTGCAAAATGTTGGTACAATGGGCAGTAAGAGCACACTTTACAAAGCATGGACAAACTTTTTGAATCGATAAATAGTAACATGTTCTGATGACAGAAACAACTAGAAAGAAGTAAAATTAATTCCTTGTATTTCAGTATGAAGTCAAGATATTCCAGAATTACCGCATCAATGGTTCAGTTCAATTAAATAATTACATTGGCTTTATATTTACTGAACATTTACAATATCCTAAAATGCTTGTGAAGGATGTTTTGCAAACCAAAGTAATTGTCAAAAAAATACTGTTTTACTACGTCTGTCTCCCTTACAACTTCCAGATTTTCCTCTAATTGGATATTCTGAAGTCTTTGTCAGGTCTATTTCTTAAAAACTCTGATCATAATATTCCATAGCCATAGTATAGTACAGGTTAAATTTTGGAAATAGAGGGAAAACAGAAGCCCTTGAACACACTTTTTGACATTTTATGACAAAGTAGGCATTCCTTGAACTTGTTCCAATATTACCATTTACCAATATTACTCTAACGTTGAAAGAACTGCCATATCTTGGCTTCTATTTAATGACCAGTCCAGTCTTCCAAACACAAAAGTAAAACACCAAGTTTAAGACTGAACAAAATGTTTTGTGCCCTTCCAGAAGCAAAACCCACACCACTGAAAACTAGTAAACATAGATTTAATTCTGACAGTAGCCAAAGGAATTATCTGCGAGATTTCTCGCTGAAGTTGACATGGTATCATTTGTTCTGCCCTTTGGCAGTGTAACAGACTAAATAACGCTCCTTTTAGGGCTCACTGTGTTAAGCACAGATGTCCTGAATGTTGGAAGGACCAGAGCTGCACCATGACAGACCAGTGATCTTAATGTAAGGTGATGTGAATTAGCAAGAGCTTTGGGAGATGGGATGAGACTTCTGTGTAGGTTTGGGAAAGAGAGACTGTAAACTTGGGAAGTACCATTAACCCTCTTTCTGCACTTTATCCTGTAGCTATACATCCTATAGGTGTATTAGCAGCAAAGCACAGGTATCTACTAGTTGTGAGCATGATCTGTGGGTCAAATGATGAGTATAGCACAACATTTAACTATGAAAGTGAAGAGGCTGTAAAAAGCTACAATTTGCCATTCTTTCTATAAATCAGAGTGTTTATTTGAAATGACAGCGTATGCATGAGAAGAATGAATTCCTTAACACAATTTATAGTTAATTGGCCAGAGGGT
>VXAK01000747.1:4630-40884 GCA_013399435.1 Arenaria interpres
GTCCACGTGAGCTGGGGCACCCGGTGGGGACCTTGGCGAGGAAAAAGAGCTGGTGGGTTCTTGCTGTTGTGTGTCTGTTATCTGAAACTCACTGCTTTGGTGTCAGCGTGTCCTTGATGGTGGGACCCTTATTTCACGTGCGGCATCTCTGATGGTTAACGCCATCCATCGTCTCCCTCCTCAAATGCTGTTGAAGGTGTTGGCAGCTCCAAGTCTGCACTGGGGGCCATGCCAGTTCTTCCCAGCATGGGGCCGGGCTCTGCGTTGGGCAGCAGTGGGGTTAAGGAGGGAGAGGAGGGAAGCAGAAAAGCAAGGGGATGCTTTGGGAAGCATTTCTGGAGGAGGAGGTGTGATGGAGCAGATGTTCTTCTGCTCACCGTGATGTCCCTCCAGCCTCTTTGCCTGGGCAGGACACCTCACTCTGTACCTTTCCCTGCCCAGTGAAGGGCGTACCTTCAATATTTGTTTCAGGGCTGAGTCACAGGCAGGTTAATGAACTAAATCGCTGGAATCTTTCACAAGCAGAGAAAAGCAAGCATGTTTGACCGTGCTGGCTCCTCAGGCCATTAGTGTGATTATCTTCCTATAACGAGCTCTCGGGCCCTGCCGATTCCTGTGTTGCAGGGACGGTGATCCTGTGGCCGGGCTTTCTGCGGGGCTCCATCTGCTTCCAACCCCGCCGGAGTTCTGTTTTTTTCTAGCCTGCGAAGGGCTCGGACCCAGCCCGACGTGCCAGACTTATCAGCCTGGTCCTTTTGTGGGTTTGGCTGCTCTTAACAGCCACCTCCATATATAAACAGTAACAGGAGAAGCGGCCGGGGAATCGGTGATTTCATGTCACCTTTTAATTCTTATAACCGTGGCGTAATTCTCCCTGAGCAAACGGCTCTGGGCAATGTCTGCCAGCACACCCTTGGCTTCTTGTCCTGGAGTGGTACCTCCCTGCCCTCCTGTAGCTGAGCTCCAATGGGAAGGAATAGCTTTTTCTTTGAAAGCAGGGCAAAGAAAGTCAAGGCAGTCCCTCTTGCTCAGCTGGGAATATTTTTTTTGTATGTGTTTGGGGTTTTCTGTATTGTGGGTTTTTTTTTGCCTGCCCTGTGTTCCTTCGGAGGCAAAGTGGTTGCTGGGTCTGGAAATCTGTGCCATCCACGAGCCACTGCTCTGCTAGGAGGGATCTGGCATCTGAGTGGGAATTTTTCAGTGCCAGCGATGTCTGTATATCCTCAGACATGTGAGGAGGAGAAGGCTTGAGGAAGCAGGCGGCTGGCTGCCACCCCCCCCCACTTTCCAAAGAGAAAACGTTGCGACAGGGCCGGGGGCTCTGATCCTGCCCGGCGCTGGGTGCGGGGTGACCTGTGCTCTGCATGGGCCCGTGGTCTGAGGGACCAGGGTAAGCGAGGAAGGACTCTGCTCCCTTTTGGGGGGGGGAATTTTGTGCTACTGATAATGGGGAAGCAGCAACCTCGTCCCTCAGGACCAGGCTGTGCGGCTGCCCGGCAGCGATGGAGAGGGACAGTGCGTGGTGGTTACAGCAGATCCAGGGCTCTGATAAAGAGCACTTATCTCCTTCATGAAAACAGGATTTTCCCTGCTGCCTCTCTTTACAATGGGGAGCTTCATTCGCCCTCCTCCCCCCTTCCCTATCAAGTGTTTTTTTGGTTTGAAAAGCTTTTCCCCACAGGATTCCCAGGCAGGACCATGCCAAATACGCGGTGTGGTAAATGACTAGCACATTAATTGCCTATTGCCTTTGTCTTTCGAAATACAGCTAGCTTCTTGGTGTCTGTAATTTCGTGGTTAACAAAGCTCGTGAGATGTCAGGTCTCCGTTCTCAATAGCATCATTGTGAGAATTGCTTTGGGTTTTTCCCCAGGAGCATTATTTCCCAAGCTGAAGGCCACCCAGAGCCCATGTTCTCATTTCTTTCCCCCATTTGCTCTCTCCACCTCCCTCCAGTGTTTGGAAAAAGGGGATTTTACCCATTTTCAAGGCAGAGGTGGATGCAGATAGATCCCGAGCTGTGCTCTACACCAGCGAACCCCTGTGACGTGTTACTGGGTCAAGGCGAGGGAGGAGTTTAGACAGACTTGCACAACTCTAATAATAAAATCACTGCAAGTAGCTCCTGAGTCTTGTCTAGAGAAGAGACCTGTTGTATCTACTGAGTGATGGAGGGGCTGTAAGAGCAACTCATGGGTTATAAATACCTTTTCTCTCCCACCCTTCCCATCCCCAGCTGTTCCAGAAGGAGCAAGTGGATCCTCTCCAGGTAAAACTACAGCAAGTCAATGGAGTTGGTCAAGGACTCATCCAAAGCGCCGGGAAAAACTGTGACGTCCAAGGGCTGGAGCATGACATGGAAGAAATCAACACCCGCTGGAACACCCTCAACAAGAAGGTGAGAGTGTGGGGAGGGGCTGTAACTGGTTTCTCTTGGCCCCATTGCGGTCTGGTAGAAGAATGGGTCTCCAACGAGGAGCTGAGGCTCTGGCGTCGATGCATCACCAGCCTGACCGTGCAATGGGATTGTGTTTGGGGTGCAGGTGGCCCAAAGAGTCGCTCAGCTGCAGGAGGCCCTCTTGCACTGTGGGAAGTTTCAGGACGCCCTGGAGCCGTTGCTGAGCTGGCTGGCGGACACCGAGGAGCTCATCTCCAACCAGAAACCTCCCTCTGCGGAGTACAAGGTGGTGAAAGCCCAGATCCAGGAGCAGAAGGTGAGCAAGCACCAGGGTGAGGGTTGCTTGATGGGATGGGGGAACTCTGGACAACCTGACAATATTTTGGGGATCCAGCTGTAACGGATAAGGTGTAGCTGGGACATATACAAGCCTGTGACCTTCTTGGGGGCTCTTCTACTGGTTCTCCACATCTTAATGTACTAAACAGCGAGTGTGGGCAAACGAGCTGCCTATCTCCATCGTCTCAATCACCAGCGTTACTTTATTGTCCCACCATCTCTTGAAGTTCGCTGCTGGTTGTGCTGGTCGGCCGTGTTTTTCCAGCCCCAAGGTTTGTTTGCGCTGGTAATTTTGCAGCGTCAGGAGCGAGCTGGCGTTGCAGGTACTGGTTTTGGGGTATTTGGACAAAGCTGAACGTACAAAGCGTGAGAGGCGACCCGAGGCGTGTCGGTGCTTGCAGAGATAACAGCCCAGGCCGGCGCCTGCCCTGGCGAGCGGGCGGATGAAAGTTCAAGCGCGGTCGTGGTAAAACATCTTAGAAATGAATTCTTACCGAGGCTTGGGCTGATGTATTGAGACTTTGAAGAGGAAATTTATTTAACGTGAAAGCTAAAAAACTTGACCTTGATAAGTCTGAAGGATAAGTTTGAAGGGGGGTGATGGGGAAAGCTCTGAAAACTCCTCTGGCGCAGAAGTGCTTTGAATCTCTTTTAGAATAGAACAGAATATTTAAGTTGGAATGGACCTACAGTGATCATCTAGTCCAACTGCCTGACCACTTCAGAGCTGCCCAAAAGTTAAAGCATATTATTATATTATTGTTAATTTCTTTATGAACTGGTTTTGATGGCAGAGGCTGTCCCACTGGGCTGGCTTTGGTCTCAGCCCCATCCTTATGATGGTTTTCAGCCACAACTAGAGATTTCATAGAATCATAGAATGGTTTGGGTGGGAAGGGACATTAAAGACCATCCAGTGCCACCCCCTGCCCTGGGCAGGGACACCTCCCACCAGCCCAGGTTGCTCCAAGCCCCCTCCAACCTGGCCTTGAACCCCTCCAGGGATGGGGCAGCCACAGCTTCTCTGGGCAACCTGGGCCAGGCTCTCACCACCGTCTCAGCAAAGAATTTCTTCCTGAGATCTCATCTCAATCTCCTCTCTTTCAGTTTAAAACCATTTCCCCTCATCCTATCACTCCACTCCCTGATCAAGAGTCCCTTTTTGAGGGCTAGAAGAGGTTCTGCTGATCCAATCTGCTATCCTTTCTCCTTTCTTTCACTGCTGGTGCACTACAGCTGCTCCAGCGACTCCTGGACGATCGCAAAGCCACCGTTGAGATGATCCAAGCGGAGGGTGGCAGGATTGCCCAGTCGGCTGAGCCGGCGGATCGGGAGAAGATCGTCGGGCAACTTGAGAGCCTGGAGCGGCGCTGGGCAGGGCTGCTGGGCAAGGCAGCCGGCAGGTGAGACAGGGTGTCCTGCTGGCCAAAAACCCTGGGGCCAACTCGTCCTGCCATTCATGGCGCCTCAGAGCTCAGGGTTACAACATGTGGGGAGCTGGCGGAGATTTCTGTGCAGCTACATCCTGGAAACAGCTGGAAAACATGAGAAATCAAAGCCTGTTTGGAAGCTGAGGCTGATAGCAGTGGTTTACAATGGCAGGGAAGAGCTCAGATTAAATAAATTCCCCACAGGGGATGAATGTTATTTTTATTCATTTAAGCGTTAACATTTAGCTTTAGCAGCAACATCCTGTTGACACTTTTCTGCTGCCTGAATCTCGTTTATGAGTCGCTTGTTGGTACATGAGCTAATATTTGAGGTTATAAAGTCACTTCTGAGGGCCAGATTTGACCTTCCCAGTGTTTTAAATCACTGACAACTAGATGGACTGTCCATCTAGGACTTGTACTGGTGCTGGGCTGTCTTTGAACAGAAGCTTAGCAGCTTTCAAACAACAAGAGACTGGGCACAAGCAGAGTATGTTGGAGGGTCTCCGAGATAGTGATGGGAATGGAAGAAAAGCGGCGCAAAGGGGGAGCCTTTCTGCCGCCTTTCCGGGGGGATAAACTGGACCCTAAAGGCACAGCTGCAGGAAAAAGCTTACTTTGCAGTTTCTCCACGTTGATTTGTGTGTTTGCCTTTGCAGCTTGCCTGTCACAGTGTCTCACCTTGCTTTGGTTCCCTCTTCCTAATACTCAAAGGTGCTTTCCATGCGTGGCTCCAATGGGGAGCATCTCCTCAGTGCTTTATTCCTTACTGTAGGCAGAAGCAGCTGGAGGACATCCTGGTCCTGGCCAAACAGTTCCACGAGACCACAGAGCCCGTGTCGGACTGGCTGTCGGTGACGGAGAAGAAGCTGGCCAACTCGGAGCCCATCGGTACCCAGACTGCCAAAATCCAGCAGCAGATCAGCCGGCACAAGGTAGGACCCGAGCGGGAGCTGCTGGTGGAGCTGGTCAGTAGTGGGTCCCACTCAGGTGGGGGTTTCAGCCACGGTGAGGGGGGGGTTTGGGCGCGAAGAAGTGTTGGAGGAGTCATCGAGGCTGCTTTATGGACAGAAAAGACTACAAACCCTAACCCACCAGTATGGGGAAATATTAAACTGATGTTTTTGCACCTCCCTGCAAATGCGTCTGGCTGTGGATAGAAAAAAAAAAAACAACATTCCTGTTCTTGCGTTACTTTTATTTTGATGCAGTTGCCCATTCACGGGTAGGTTTTTGTGTCTCCTCCGTTCCTTCAGTTGCATTCATTGTTTCTGTTTTTCCTTTTATGTTGTTGTTTTGTGGATTTTTTTCCATCCATTGTTTGTTTTGTTTTGTTTTTTTTCACTCATTTTCCTTTCTGTTGTCCGTTTTATCCTCCCGGCATTCAGGCCCTAGAGGAAGAGATAGAGAGCCACGCGACCCACGTGTCTCGGGCGGTCGGTGTCGGGCAGTCCCTCTCTTCCCTGAGCTGTGCCGCTGAGCGGAGGATGCTGGCAGAGAAGTTAGAGTCTCTGCGGAGCCGCTACGGCGAGGTCCGGGAGCGGTGCTGCCGGAAGGCAGCGCTGCTGGACCAGGCACTCTCGAATGCCAGGCTCTTTGGGGAGGAGGAGGTGGAGGTGCTCAACTGGCTGGCTGAGGTCGAGGACAAGCTCGGCTCGGTATCCATAAAGGATTACAAACGGGACGTCCTGCAGAAGCAGCATGCTGACCAGCTGGTATTTTCCGTTTTCTTCCATGTTTATGTTGTTTTATTTTGTTGCATTTATCTGATTTTGTTTTGCATTCCTGGTCTGACTTTAATTTTGCCAAGCTTGTTCCGCTGCTGGTTCTCTTCTGGGCTTGGAGAAGCGTTAAAGAGATTTCATGTGTTGAAAACAATAATTGTGGCCCCAAAAATGGGTTTCCCAGGGCAGGGTGGGAGGGGAAACTTCAAATGATTCATTTGAACAATGTCTGAGCAAGCTTGGCCACCCCGCGCCTTTAGAAAGCTGGATGCTGTTTCCAGGAATGAGAGCTTGAGAAGCCCAGTGGGTTTTCCGAGCCAGGCTGGCCACCGAGGAAGCCGTCTGCTTCCTCTCCCCGGGGCCCTGCAAGCTCTTTTCAAGAGTGAGGTTATGTCTAATACAAGGGCAAAGTCTTTGGTAACACTTATCCAACGGGTTGGGATGGGTTTGCTCTAAGATTTGAGCTTTTGGGTCCCAGAAGTCCCAGTAAGTCCTGTAGAAGGATGATGGATGAATATCAGATCCGTTGTCCACCCTTCCCATGCTCGGTAGGAGCAGTTCGTGCTCTCCTTTAGCATCTCTGGCTGGCGGGGACCTGCCTGTGGAAAAATAACCCCCATTTGCCTTTCTCTCCAGGCTTTGAATGAGGAAATTGTGAACAGGAAGAAGAATGTGGACCAAGCCATTAGAAACGGGCAAGCTCTCCTCAAGCAAACCACAGGTAACACCAAGATCTGGGTGCGCTCTGGTCCTTGTGGGGGGTCTGGGAAACCCCCCGTCCTCCCCGTGGTCTTCCCTGGGAAGCCCATGCTCTGCAGCGATATGTTTTTTGGGGGAGGATGTTCTCCCTCAGGTCTAATTTCCTATCGGATACCCCTAAAATAGCTGTGTTGCATAGAGTCATAGAATCGTTCAGGTTGGAAAAGATCCTTGGGATCATTGAGTCCAACCATCAACCCTACTCTACAAAGTTCTCCCCTACACCATATCCCCTGGCACTGCATCCATCTAAATGACTCTTAAACACATTCAGGGATGGTGACTCAAGCACCTCTCTGGGCAGCCTATTTCAGACCTGGCTGCTGAGCCACAAGCGCTCCAGCTTAGGACTTGGTTGGACTTGGTTGATCCCAAGTCCCAACTTCGCAGCTTCACGAGCGGGTAATTCCCACCACCAACGTGGTGATGCTCAGCGCCCAGCAGCCCGAGGGAGGGCTTTCTCATTGCATCCAGCTGCTAAATCACATCGGAAGAGGTTAAAAATACCCCTAATATCGCTTTCCCATACCGAGCAGTTGTTGCTGTTGCCATGTGGGTGTGAGTTTATGTTTATGAGTGGGAAGAGAGGTCGGGGCAATGCGTTTCCTTCAGATGTGGTCTGCTTGGAGCAGATGTACAGCCCTCTGGCCTTGTGGGAGCCGTGTAGCAGGAAGAGCGATTACAAAGAATTTGGCTCATAGTTTCTTGGCCTCTCGGAAATAGCAGTAAAGGGTGAACTGGACCTTTTTTGTTTGTTTGTTTTGTTGTCGGAGCTGTGACACACGTTCATTGAGAACTGAGTCATGGTGGCTCTCGGGGCTTGTGGCAAAGCCGGGCTTCGCAACATGTTTCCATCCTGCTCCAGGGAGGAGGTGGACATTATGCCGGCTGGTAGAAAATGCTCTGAGAGTAGCTTCCTGGCTGTAAAAATAGGTTGCTAAGCTGATATAAGTATATATTTATATATAGTTGATATGTATGCTGATACAAAGAAAAGCAGGACTGCAATCAGCTCCATACCTGGAAGGGTTTAAGGCCAGGCTGGATGGGGCTTTGAGCAACCTGCTCTAGTGGAGGTGTTCCCTGCCCAGGGCAGGGGGGTTGGAACTTGATGATCTTTAAGGTCCGTTCCAACTCTAACCATTCTATGATTCTATCAAAATGGGGGGGAGTAGGGTAGGTGGCTGCTTAAACCTTCCTGCAAGCCCCCCACCTCAGCCCAGCATCATTCCTGTCCCACAGGGGAGGAGGTGCTGCTGATCCAGGAGAAGCTGGATGGAATCAAGACGCGCTACTCGGACATCACGGCTGCCAGCTCCAAGGCACTGCGCACGCTGGAGCAGGCTCGCCAGCTGGCCACCAAGTTCCAGTCCACGCACGAGGAGCTCACCGGCTGGATGAGCAAAGTGGAGGAGGAGCTGGCTTCCAGCAGGGGACAGTCCCCCGCCGGCGAGCAGATACCCCAGTTCCAGCAGAGGCAAAAGGTGGGGTGGCTGGCAGAGCATCACTGGGAGGATGGGGACACGAGGGTGGGAGGGACAGGGACACGAGTTCTGAGAGGCTGGGGAGGAGCTGGAGAGAGGGATATCACTCACAGAGCGCTGAGGAGGATACATGTCCGTGGTTGTCTTCCACAGGAGCTGAAGAAGGAGGTGATGGAGCACAGGCTGGTCCTGGACACGGTGAACGAGGTGAGCCGAGCTCTCTTGGAGCTGGTTCCCTGGCGAGCCCGTGAAGGGCTGGATAAACTCGTGTCGGACACCAACGAGCGCTACAAGCTGGTCAGTGACACCGTCAAGCAGAGGGTGGAGGAAATCGATGCTGCCATTCAGAGATCTCAACAGGTAATTTAATAACCCCGCTGGAGGCTGATGGTTTTTCTTGGGAGAGTGGGAGGGATGCAAGCAGGAGAGCACAATGGTGGTGGGAGGGATAGCAAGCACAGCCCAGCAGGAGGGACAAATCCCATTTGGAATGGCAGGGGGTTTGGAACAAGATGATCTTTAAGGTCATTTCCAATCTAAACCATTCTATAATTCTATGAGTGCCAAGAAACAAATGGTCTCCACCAGCAGCGTGTGGCAGCAGGGCTGGTTTCTAACCCATCCCGTTGCGTGTGGTTTGGATGGGGTAACCCCAGGGCATTGCCAGGTTATCCCACCTGTGGGCTTTGGCTTGCCTGGGGGATATAGATGGTGTAAAACTGATGACAGGTGACTTTCAGGCCGGAAAAACATCATCCCGTGGTGTGATAGTAGGGGGATTTGTTCCAGGTGAACAGTCCTCTCAAAAAAGTTTTTTTCTGCATGGACTGGAAGGCTAGGAATGCTGTGAATAACTGCCCTCCTGGCTTTGAGCGCTGGCTCCACGAAGCTGAACGTGCAAGCAAAATGATTGTGTAAAATAGGTGTCCCTTTCCCCGTAAGCAGGGAGGGGGTCAGGAAGGGTGGCTGTGCCCTGCTGTGCTGAGTGTCTGGGGTGCAGTGATGCTCTGTGCCCCAAAACCAGCTGCAGGAGCTGTGGGATGGTGGCTGCTGCTCCTCTTGGAGGGGAGTGTGGAGTCAGAAACCTGTGTCCAACCCAATATCCTCTTCTTAGAATCACAGAATGGCTTGGGTTGGAAGGCACCTTTAAAGGCCATCTAGTCCAGCCCCCTGCCATGAGCCGGGACATCTTCAACTAGACCTGGTTGCTCAGAGCCCCATCCAAGCTGGCCTGGAACAGTTCCAGGGATGGGGCATCCACCACCTCTCTGGGCAACCTGGGCCAGGGTCTCACCAACCTCAACATAAAAACTTTCTTCCCTATATCTAGTCTAAATCTTCCCTCTTTTAGTTTGAAGCCATCCACCCTTGTCCTATGGCTCCCCAGGATCAAGAGTCCCTCCCCAGCTTTCCTGGAGCCCCTTGAGGGACTGGAAGTGCCTCTAAGGACTCCCCGGAGCCTTCTCTTCTCCAGGCTGAACCCCCCAACTCTCTCAGCCCCCCCTCACAGCAGAGGGGCTCCAGCACTCTCAGCATCTCCGTGGCCTCCTCTGGCCCCGCTCCAGCAGCTCCATGTCCTTCTGCTGTTGGTGGCCCCAGAGCTGGAGGCAATACTGGGGGGGTGTCTCCCCAGAGTGGAGCAGAGGGGCAGATTTCCCCCCGCCCCGGCCCTGCTGGCCACGCTGCTGGGGATATAGCCCAGGTTGCGGGGGACTTTCTGGGCTGCCAGCACACGTTGCCAGCTTATGGCCAGCTTTTCACCCCCCCAAGCACCCCCAAGTCCTTCTTGGCAGGGCTGCTCTCCATCCCTTCACCCCCAGCCTGTGCTGATCCTGGGGTTGCCCCCCACCCAGCCTTCCCTCCCTGCCTCTGCACACCTGGGTGAGGTGTTTGTCCCGCTGAGTCCCCCCCACAGTGTCCCCCACCGTCCCCAACTTGCTTCATCCTGGCTGCCATGGCTAACCGCCTGTCCTCTCCCCTGTACCAGTACGAGCAGGCGGCCGATGCCGAGCTGGCCTGGGTGGCCGAGACCAAGCGGAAGCTGATGGCCCTTGGTCCCATCCGCCTGGAGCAGGACCAGACGACGGCTCAGCTGCAGGTCCAGAAGGTCCGTGCGCAGTCGCTGCCGGGGAGATGGGATGGGCCGCAATAGGGGAGACCACGGTTTGGGTGACGGGCTGGGGTTTTTGGGGGAAGGCAACTTTCCCTTGGGGCTTGTGGTGCTGAGCCCAGAGCAGCAGGAGAGATGCAACGCTTGTCCTTGGTAAGTGGAAGGACAAAAAAATGGGAGGAAGAGGATTTAGAGGAATAACGTGTTTGGTTTCTAAAGGAAAAAGCCTTCTGTCCCTTTTTCTGAAACCTTTGCATGGCTGTTGAGGGCTGGATGGGTGCTCCAGCCTGGACTCCCTTCCAGAGTTGGTCCTTCCCAAGGCTTTTCCTCTGGCCACCAGAGCAAGCCCTGCCTGGATCCAGCAGGCACAGGCAGTGGGAAGGGTTTAGAGAAACGTATATATTGATTAATGAGGGTGCTTTTTACATTTGCTTTTTGCTCATTGTTCCTTGCAGTGGGGGGACTCCTTGTTTCCCTCCCGGCAGCCAGACGTGGAACAAAGAGACGCTGGGGTGGTTTTTTTTTTATATATCTTTGAGATGAGCTCATGCCTGAAAGAACGTGCACTTTAAATAAACGGCCCTTTTCTTCTCTTACCAGCCTCGGCAATCAGAGCTGCGTACAGGCTTATTGGATTTAAAAAAAAAAAAAAAAAGAAAAATAAGACGTTGTTATAAGGGAGGGGGACTGAAACATCAAGCATTAAGTTAAATTGAGCTTGGCTTAGCTTCCTGCTGTTAATTGCGTGAACCTTGGGAATGGGAAAGTTATTGGTTAAGAGGGTTAACACGATCACTAACAAAGGGATGGTGGAGCTTTTCCTCTGGTGAGGACCCTGGGTGTGGAAGTTGACTGATACCTCATTTAAAGAGCTGCTTTCAGGCCTTTTAAAAGAACGAGAGGTCGATGTAAGATGAGTCAGGAGAAAAACACGCGGTAATCTGCATTTCCAGCCAGATTTTCTGTGTGCCACAGGACACTTGTGCTGAGTTTTGTGCGGTCTCTGCGGCACTGAGCTCTGCTGGCGCAGGCAGGAGGGTCCCGCCGATGGGCTGGGGTGGGGGGAGAGGGTTGAGCTCAGCTCTGATTTCTTTCCTTTTTTTTGGACGTTGCCTTTCTGCAGGCTTTTTCCATCGACATTATTCGGCACAAAGACTCCATGGATGAACTGTTCAGCCAGTGCAACGAGATCTTTGGGACGTGCGGAGAGGAACAAAAAGCTGTTCTTCAGGTGAGGCCCCCCTCTGCTATTTTCTGCGCCGGGGGAGACAGGGAGGGGAAAGGGGCGAACGCAGGGCCAGAAGTAGTTTAAAATTACTCCCTCTTTAGCAATTCCCACCAGCGTTAGCAGAAATCTCTTTACATTTATTACTTTTCTTTATTGCATATTTTATGGCAGTGTTTGGGGATGGGGTGGGGAGGGGGATGGCAGAGATTTCTGCGTCTGCTTTAATTGGAATTACAGCTTGTGCACGTGGAAGGGCCATCAAAGGGTCCTCCTGCTCTTTCAGCTCGCAGCATGCGGCTGGCGCTTTTCCTGGGTCCTTTTCGCATCCCTGGCTATAACCTCTCCCTCCCTTCCTCTCTCTTTTTTTTTTTAATTTTTTTTTTCTCTGATAAAATTATTTGCAGAATTCCATGGAGATTTCTGATGAGTTGCNCTGGTGCAGCAGTACGAAGCTGTCAGCCAGCTCAACTCGGAGCGCTACGCTCGCTTGGAGCGCGCCCAGGTCCTGGTCAACCAGTTTTGGGAGACCTACGAGGAGCTGAACCCCTGGATCGAGGAGACCCAAGCCCTCATCTCCCAGCTGCCCCCGCCGGCCATCGATCACGAGCAGCTCAAGCAGCAGCAGGAGGACATGAGGGTAAGAGGAGGCAGCGTTTGCATCTCCTGCACCATCAGTTCCTCTGCCTTAAACAGAGGTGTAGTGCTTACAGGGGAAAAAGTAGCTTTTTTCTGATTTTTTCTGATTTTTTAATGTTTTTTTTCCCCATTCTCTTCTTTTTGGGGATCCTCCCAATGCAATACAAGCATGCCATGGGCGCACCATGTAGAAATCACTGGTTGCATCGGAGCCCTTCTTACTAAAATACAGATTGCACCCAAGGGAGCCTTGGCTGCCTTTGGATCTCCTGCCCAACTGGGGCAGGGCAAAAATGGTTTTGTGCTTTTAGGGTAGAGATCTGCAAAATGAGTTTTCTCGGTGATGTCCTCTGTGGGGCTGTGGGGAGGGTGAGGAGCCGGCCGTGCCGGGGACGGAGCTGTGCCGGGCCATGTGCTGGCGCGTCCCCAGCCCTGGCCATGTTAGGAAAAGCTGAGTGCCATGTGCTTGGCAGATGCTGGATGAAGAAATCATCAGTGCAAGTTCCTTCCCAGATACGATCGCTGCTCTGCATGAAATAAATAGGCAGTGGCTTTCAATAGATTTCTAAACAAATATCTTTATTTTTTTCCACCCCCCCCTCCCACTCCCTAGCAACTGAGAGAGTCCATCGCTGAACACAAGCCTCATATTGACAAGCTGCTGAAAATCGGGCCGCAGCTCAAGGATCTCAACCCCAAGGAAGGGGAGATGGTGGAGAAAAAATACTCAACGGCCGAGGCCATGTATGCCAGGATCAAGGAGGAGGTTTGCCAGCGGGCGCTAGCCCTAGACGAGGCCGTCTCGCAGTCCACCCAGGTATGCCGGGGCACAAAGAGTCCACTTCTCACAGCCCCCCCCTCCCCGGGGTAGCCACATGCTTGGAAATGTGGTTTTATTCCCAGTTTTACGGTTGTAAAACCCTTTAGAAGGCACAGCGTGGTCAGGCACGTCCAGGGTAGTTTCCTGCCATTCAGCACTAATCGCGGAAGGAGGGGTGAAAGCGTTCAAATCTTGCCATAGTAAATAGGGTAATAAATTTTTACAGCCTCAATAATGATGCTCATTCAAAGGGGCTGTTGTGGCATCCGCCCAAGGTTGGAAGGGCCCCGGAGAGCCTCTTGAAAGAGCCTGGAGAGATAAGTTTCATTTCTGATAAGCTGTGTCTGCAGCGAATGTCCACAGGATCCCTTGTATGGGAGAGTTAATGGTCATCTCCAGGGTCTGGGCATCTCCAGAGAAGGTCGGTGACTGTAGAAGCAGAGATACGAAGGGAAAGGCAGAGGCTGTAGGTGCTAATGTCCAGAAAGGGGATGCAGAGTTTCTGCTGCTGAGGGTTTATGACCCCTAGTTCTGTTTCATTTCACCCCGTGTTACCGTAGCAGAGTTGGTTTTTTGTCATGTCTGGGTGTTATTTTTTTTTTTTTATTCCTGTATTGTGTAGTCACTTCTCTTGGTTTGCACTTGTATTAACTCCGAGTTTTTCCCCCCTCCCCACACTCCCCTTTCCGTCTCATCTCTCACTCCCATTGTGGAATGTGTTATCTGTGTGTGTTGCTGCCTGTGCCCGTCCTCCCCACATGGTCCCATTTCATTCTTGTGTTGACTGCGTCCCACCATTGCAGATTACGGAGGTAAGCCCCGCCACCGCACATCTTCATTTACGCTCTTCCTTTGGGCTGATTCTGTTTTACACCCGGACTTTTTAAATTTGTGGTCCATGCACAGCTCAGCAGGACGCGCTTCAAAATTAACTCGGGGAGCCTGAAATGCCGTTTCTGAGATGGCTTTCATTGCCTTGTTGCCTGGTCTCAGCCCTGGCCAAGCTTCCGCTGGGAATGCTTCCTGCAAAGCAGAGGTTTTGCTCTCCGAGGGGTTTTACACTGGACTTGCTGGTTTGCTCCTGCTTGTTGGCCGAGCCATTGTGCCTGAGATCAACTTTGGAGCCACAGCCCTTCTCCTTCTCTGCTGTTGGAGCCTGGGACTCGGCCAACGCCAGCCTTGGTGGCCCTCAGAGAGGGACCTGAGCTGGCAGCCAGACTGCAGAGCTGTCCTTCTCATCAGCAGAGATGATTTGGGACCTTTAAGGCCAAAGTTGACTTTTCTATTCGAAAATAATAGTAATAAACCCTGCTAGACGCCCCCCGTCCCCTCTCACTCTTGGCTTTCTGGTTCTGCTTTTGTGGAAGCCCCTGCTCCGTGGCACCTCGCTCCTCCCTGTGTGCATGTGGCCTCCCACCATCTCCTGCTCATGCTGCCAGGGTGGTTTTCCTTGCTGGCCTTGCACCCAGTGGAGATTTCCCACCAGCACCAAACACGGGCGCTTTCCCAGCTGGCATCTTCCCGCGGATGCTCAAACAACCGGGACAGGGGGGTTTTTATGGCCCGCGAGAAGCCGGGACAGCCCTCGAAAGAAAAAAAAACAAACAGTATGTGAATTTTGTCAGGTTGAATCCGGTGACAAATCGCTGCCGCGTTTGGTTCCCAGTTGCCCGTGCTGGCTCTGTGGGGCTGGCCTGTGGTTTGAACTGGTGCAGGCTGGGCGCTGCTGGCAGTGGAGGAGAGCAGAGGAGGCGTGAACAAGAGGGTGCAGGTTTTAATTGCTGTTGCAGGGCCATGTTTGTCCTCCCTGTGATGCTGCGTTGCTTGATCTCATCTCACCTCCCCCTGCCCCTTAATGGTCTTGCTCTTCTCCAGTTCCACGATAAGATCGAGCCCATGCTGGAGACGCTGGAGACCCTCTCCTCCCGCCTGCGCTTGCCGCCCCTCATCCCCGCCGAGGTGGATAAGATCCGGGAGTGCATCAGCGAGAACAAAAACGCCACCGTGGAGTTGGAGAAGCTGCAGCCCTCCTTCGAGGCTCTGAAACGCCGTGGGGAAGAGCTGATCGGGCGATCGCAGGGGGCGGACAAGGACCTGGCAGCAAAAGGTATCGCTGGGTGGATTTAACAGGAGGTGCCTGCTGGGCTGGTAGAACTTCCCAGCTTCTCCTGCCCAAGCCATGACTCCATCACCATGGTGGGGGGAGGCTATGATGACCCAGGGGTGTATTGCAGAGGGTCTTCTGGCCTTAGGAGGAAGGATGAGTCCTCTGCATGCAGATATCTGGTGCCTGCTTCCATCTGGAGCAGCCAGGATGGTATCAGCCAGAGGAGAAAGAAGTATTTGTGATTGCTCAGGCAGAGGTTTCAGCTCAGCCCAGCTGAGCCGTCACCCTGAGCTGGTCTCTTGTGGCAACCGTTAATGGCCCCTGTGAAATGATTTGTTGGTGTTGATTCAGCATCTAATGGATGGAAGGGAACATCCCCGGGACAAAAAGACCTGTCACCACGATTGGCACTAATTGGCACCTTTCTTGGCAGCTCAAAAGCCAGCTCATGGGCTGAGTGAGTGGAGACTTCACGCTAGAGGTAGCCCAAACAGAGGTTCGTTGGAGGAGCGTGTGTGGGCAAATTTGCCCTCAGCTTGCCTGCACATAAATAAAGGCTTTATTTCTGCAAGCTGGAGTTTCTCATGTCCCTCAGCATCTCTGAATTAATGCTCTGATAGTCCTGGTTGTCTTTCATTCCCATTTGAATATTTTGTTGGCTGTTTCTAAGTGGGAAGTGTTTGCAAAATGCCTGTGAGTTGTAAAAAGGTTTCCTTCTTTGCTGAATGGTTTCATTCCCTGCTTTAGTAATCCAGGATAAGTTGGATCAGATGGTCTTCTTCTGGGAAGACATCAAAGCTCGGTCGGAGGAACGGGAATTGAAGTTCCTTGATGTGCTGGAGCTTGCAGAGAAGTTCTGGTACGACATGGCAGCCCTCCTGACTACCATCAAAGACACGCAGGAAATCGTTCATGACCTGGAGAGCCCAGGCATTGACCCCTCCATCATCAAGCAGCAGGTGGAAGCGGCGGAGGTGAGGACCAGGGGACCCTACCCCTGTATAGAACCTGTCAGCGCCTGCTTTTCAGCTAAATTGGGACACATTTAGATATGAGCCTGGCCAGAAGTGGCTGTAAAACAGCTGTGTAGGCAGTCAGACGGATTATGAAATGTTATTTCCATTGCAATTTGGAACTGCAAGGAAAAAAAAAAAAACAACAGAAAACAGAAGTGTATTTCACGTATCCATCCCCACCGCCACCGCCCCCTGTTCCAGACGAGGAAATTATGCTGAAATCACTTTATCTGCCACTGTTTTGGGAAGCTTATCAAGCGTGTGGTCAGAGCTGTGTGCCCACTTGTTTTGAGTGATGTGGAAGCGTGTGCGGTTCTGCTCCCAGTCTGAGCCGAAGGCATCTCAGCCCTGTCTGGCGTGGGAAGCGTATATTTAGATTTTGGTTAGATCGGAGATAAGTGTAAAGCTGGATGGGCTTGGATTTGTGTGTTGCTGTTTGGTTGTTTCGAGTAAGCGGTGAAATCCACTTCAGGTGGTTATGACTTGACATGGCCCTTGGAGAGCAGGGAGGTTTCTTTATGCTTTGCTAAGTTTGTTCTCGTTATTTCCTTTTTATAACTGTTTTTACTTCGGTTTACAACTTTTGAGTCTCAAAAACTAATGTCTCTGTTGACAAAACACTCCCATAAACAGAACATCTCTTGTAAACAGCATTTTCAGCCAGGCAGCCCAGGCACACGTCAAGCTAAATACAGGTGTTCTTATTTTAGTCCCCCTCCTGTCCACAGCAGCATTGCCAGAGGTGGGAGCAGGGCAGGTTGGTGGTGGCAACGCTTGGGAGCAGGATGGCCCCATCTGGAGCACTGTGTCCAGTTCTGGGCTCCTCAGTTCCAGAAGGACAGGGAACTGCTGGAGAGGGTACAGCAAAGGGCTACAAAGATGATGAGGGGCCTGGAGCATCTCCCTTATGAGAAGAGGCTGAGGGACTTGGGTCTTTTTAGTCTGGAGAAGAGAAGACTGAGGGGGGATCTGATCCATGCCTATAAATACTTAAAGGGTGGGTGTCAGGAGGATGAGGCCAGTCTTTTCTCAGTGGTGCCCAGGGACAGGACAAGAGGAAAGAGGCACAAACTTGAAGATAAGAAGTTCCACCTAAACATGAGGAGGAACTTCTTCACTTTGAGGGTGGCAGAGCCCTGGAAGAGGCTGCCCAGGGAGGTGGTGGAGTCTCCTTCTCTGGAGACATTCAAAACCTGCCTGGATACGTTCCTGTGGGACCTGCCCTGGGTGGCCCTGCTCTGGCAGGGGGTTGGACTAGATGATCTCCGGAGGTCCCTTCCAACCCCATGTGATTCTGTGACGGCCATCTGCTTGCCCTGTCACCTCATCCCAGGCTCTGTTGGCCAGGGTGAGGACACCAGGGCAGGAAGGACTCTCCATACTGTAGCCCTCTTGTTCACAGGGCAATTTTGGAAGAGCATTTAATAATAACCATCTTCCTTTTGTTGCTGTGTCATACGCAGACTATTAAAGAGGAGACGGACGGCTTGCACGAGGAGCTGGAGTTCATCCGACTCCTCGGAACAGATTTAATTTTTGCCTGTGGTGAAACTGAGAAACCAGAAGTGAAAAAGAGCATTGATGAGGTAGGAGAACCGGCCGCCTCTCCCTCAGATAAAATCAGGTAGGAGCAAGTGGGAGCTCCGGCCCAAGAGCCTAACGAGTTTTGTGGGCGATCTTGTGTCCCGCAGATGAACAACGCATGGGAAAATCTAAACAAAACGTGGAAGGAGAGGCTTGAAAAGCTTGAAGAAGCCATGCAGTCGGCTGTGCAGTACCAAGACACGCTTCAAGTAAGAGGCAGGGCTGTTAGCGTGGGGCGGGTAGACCTCAGGAACACCACTGTGAGTCCTCTCTCTGGAGTTGTGCTGGGATTCACACTAGTGCAGAGCAGAAAACATCTCCTGGGCGAGCGTTTGCAGCCTCTCTTAGAGCCTGAGCTCAACAACCAGCTCCAAGGAAGAGCAGTTACTTGAGTGCATTTGTCTTCCCAAATCTCTCTCCATTCTGCACGAAGCAGCAGGACGAGCCTGGCTGCTCTCGGGTCCTTATCTCGGAATCGGGAGAGGGGAGGAAAGAGCTCGCGGAAGCGTGTGCTGGCCAAGAGGGCATCTCTGCCCCGAAAGCCGAGTTTCACGGTTGTGGGGTGATGGAGGCACCAACCCCGTTTCCCCAACCGTGCCAGGGGGAGGACGCTTTGCCATTCCCTTTGCTCACGGTGTCTGTGCCCCTTCCAGGCCATGTTTGACTGGTTGGATAACGCCGTCATCAAGCTCTGCAACATGTCTCCCGTCGGCACTGACCTCAACACGGTGAAGGAGCAAATGAACGAGATGAAGGTAGGTGAGCGGCACGGGACCGGTCCCCCCCTGCTGGCTTTGCATCGCACTCCAATGATTCATTTCGTTCTGGTTTTTGTCCTGCTTGTTTTGGCAGGAGTTTAAAATGGAGGTTTACCAGCAGCAGATTGAGATGGAAAAGCTTAATCACCAAGGTGAACTGATGCTAAAAAAAGCCACAGATGAGACAGACAGAGACATCATAAAGGAACCACTGACAGAGCTGAAACATCTCTGGGAAAATTTGGGCGAGAAAATTGCGCACAGACAGGTAGAGAGGAGATCTGGGCTCTTGCAAGCGTGGGGTTGAAACTGGCTGGGATGCTCCAATTGCTTCCTGACTTAAAACTTTCCTTTTCCATCCCTGTCCTTGCCCAGCATAAGTTAGAAGCTGCTCTCCTGGCGCTCGGCCAGTTCCAGCACGCGTTGGCGGAGCTGATGGCGTGGCTGACCCACACCGAGGAGCTGCTCGATGCGCAAAAACCCATCAACGGAGACCCAAAAGTCATCGAGGTTGAACTCGCGAAGCACCATGTGAGTCCTCCCACTCCAGGTCCATTTTTAGCCTGTTCCCATTGCAGGATTTTATTTCTCATGAAGGCTTTTGAGTTGATTCGAGTCCATGAGAGCAGGCAGGAATTAATGGGGAGTTTGAGAGGTGTCCAACGTTTGCCCAACACATCTCCTGTAGGTGCTGAAGAACGATGTCCTGGCCCACCAAGCGACTGTGGAGACGGTGAACAAAGCAGGCAACGAACTGCTGGAGTCAAGCGCAGGGGACGATGCCAGCAGCCTGCGAAACCGCCTGGAGAAGCTGAACTCCTGCTGGGAGTCGGTGCTGCAGAAGACGGAGGAGAGGGAGCAGCAACTGCAGTCCACGCTCCAGCAGGTCGGAGAGACGCATCAGGGGTACCCCCATGTGTGGTGGATTCCTGCTGAGGATCCACTTCCCCCTTTGTTTTGGGGGGAAATGAGGGGGGAAAGAGTTAGAGAGACACTGGGATTTTTTTAAACGCAAGTTTTTCACATAACTTAGTCCTGGAGTGGTTTGGTGCCCTCCCAGAAACACAACAGGGACCAGGCACACCTGCCTGGTTAAGGATATATCATGTATAACCCTCCTTAACACCCTGGTGCATCCAGCTCTGCCTCTTTATCTGGTTTTGAAGCAAACACAGCGTTAATCCTGGCCCGTGATCAATGGTGGCTGATGTCATCTGATCCCTGGCCGATTATATGTTCCCGAACAGGCCCAGGGTTTCCATGGTGAGATTGAAGACTTCCTCCTGTGGCTAACGAGGATGGAGAGCCAATTGTCGGCATCGAAACCCACAGGAGGGCTGCCAGAAACTGCCCGGGAACAGCTCAATGCCCACATGGTAATTTCTTAGGAGAGATTTTTAGTGCTTTTATTTCATCTGTCTCCTGTCTGTCAAATATCAGCATCAAAACTTCTCCCTTCTGTGTCTGACGGGAAGAAGAACTCTTCTCTGCTCTCTTCTTACTGATAATTCTGCACTTGATGCCTGGGACGAGCATCACGATGCTTTAACCACCTTTCTCTGCTCAAAGTGACGCACTGCTGTCACTTTGCTACCTGAACCTAATTTTCTCATCACTCTGAGTCGCGGCAAGTCGTGGCCTCTCTCCGAGCTCTTCCTTTGTCTGACTCTTCGGTGATGCCTCCCTCGCAGGAGCTCTACAGCCAGCTGAAAGCCAAGGAGGAGCTCTACAGCCAGCTGCTGGCCAAGGGGCGACTGATGCTGCTGAACCGTGATGACTCCGGCTCTGGCTCCAAGACGGAGCAGAGTGTAGCGCTGCTGGAGCAGAAGTGGTGTCTGGTCAGCACCAAGATGGAGGAGAGAAAGGTAGTGTTGATAGAGAGATGCCGTCCACCCTTGTCCCATGAGCGGGTCTGGCGGCACTTTCTCTCTGCTTCACTGCTCTGCTTTCCCCAGGAGGGATGGAGAGAGGAGGGCTGGGAGGGTGGGTTTTATAGACAACCCTTCTCTTGGTTGCACAGGTTGAGCTTGTCTTTGAGATGGTGCTGTCTGAGCATCAAACTGCAATTTTATTTTTTCTCTGGGTAGTCATCAGGGTTGGTTAAATCACACAGAAAATGAGAGCAGAATTGCGTTTTTGGGTTAATTTAGAGGAGAGGTGGGAAGAAACCTCCCGTGGCTCTGAAAGGCAGGCTTTGTTGGTCCTCCGTGAGACAGCAGGCCAGATCCTCCTCCGAGCTGATTCCGTCCTCGGCTTTTGGCTGGGGATGAGATGAAACAAGGGACGGGGTGGCCTCGGCCCAGAATAAATTTGCGGTGCTGCAGCTGCTACCAGCGAAATATCATCCCCTAGTTTCCCGAGCTGCTCTCCCCACGGCCACCCCTTTCTGGGGAAGCTGAGGGTGACACAGCTGCTCGTGTGCCCATGAAGGTCTCCCCTTTCAGCGGTGATTCTTGTTTTGAAAGAAAGCGGTGGCTTTTCACCGAAACCCCTTCCTCTTGGTAAACAAGTCGCGTTCCCAGGCCCGGGTGACGAGGTTCCTCTTGGAGGAACATTTCGGCAGAGACACAAAGGCTGCCTCTGTCTGCGAAAAGGCAGATCGTGAGCCCTACCCTCCGTGTTGTGTTTTTATTTTTCTCTCCCTCCCCGCTGCGGCAGGCAAAGCTGGAGGAAGCGCTGGCCCTGGCCACGGACTTCCAGAACTCCCTGCAGGACTTCATCAACTGGCTCATGCTGGCCGAGCAGAGCCTGAACATCGCTCCCCCAGCCAGCCTTATCCTCAACACCGTGCTGGCCCAGATCGACGAGCACAAGGTACCAGCCCCCTGAGCACCAAACAGCTCCCCAGGGGTTGAGGGGGGCAAGGGGGTGGTGCCTCATCTCCCCTGCACCCATGTGCTGCTCACAGGCAGTTCCAGCTCCCTAACAGATAAGAGGACATCTTTTGATGTTCACAGGTGTTTGCCAATGAGGTGAACGCTCATCGGGATCGGATCATTGAGCTGGATCAAACCGGGAACCAGCTGAAGTTTCTCAGTCAAAAGCAGGACGTGGTGTTGATCAAGAACCTGCTGGTGAGCGTCCAGTCCCGCTGGGAGAAGGTGGTCCAGCGCTCAGTGGAACGAGGACGGGCTCTTGATGATGCCAGGAAGCGAGCCAAGCAGGTGAGAAACTTGGGAAGGGTGCAACAGACCCCAAGGTATGGCCAACCATGGAGGGCAGGAGGTCCCAAGACTGGAAAGGGACTGGGGACACCACCAGTGTTAAGCTTCAAAGTTGCTCCTGTTTCTTTGCAGTTCCATGAAGCTTGGAAGAAACTGATTGATTGGCTGGAGGATGCAGAGAATCACCTGGACTCAGAGCTGGAGATTTCCAATGATCCTGACAAAATCAAGCTCCAGCTCTCCAAACACAAAGTGAGACTGGTGCTGGACGCTGGGTGGGAGGGTGCTTTGTCAGGAGGGGGAGCAGGGAAACATCTCCTCTGCCATCAGGACAGGGGAAAGGCATGTTCATGCCCACCGCTGCCATGGAAAGCACTCATCTGGGGATCTTCACAAGCGCCATGTACCTTCAGAGAACCAAGGCCAGGCTTTCTGAAGCAGTTTTGTTTTCTCTCTGGTTCCCAGGAGTTCCAGAAGACGCTTGGAGGGAAGCAGCCCGTCTATGACACCACCATCAGGACGGGCAGAGCCCTCAAAGAAAAAGCCTTGCTTCCAGATGACACTCAAAAACTGGACAATATACTGGGAGAAGTCCGGGATAAGTGGGACACCGTGTGTGGCAAATCTGTGGAAAGGTAAGTCCAGCCCCAACATTGGATCACCCGCACTTGTTGGCTAAGGACTCAAAGCGGAGAGCAGAGGAGGGGAGGCTGGGGGGAGGCCGGACCTACAGCATGAGGCAATTTCTTGTGGTGCTTGGAGGAGTTCACTGGGACGTGACAAAAAGAGGTGAGTTTGTTCATGGAAGTTCACAGGGATGTTTGTTTTTCAGGCAACACAAGCTGGAAGAAGCCCTCTTGTTCTCTGGGCAGTTCATGGATGCGCTGCAGGCCTTGGTGGACTGGCTCTACAAGGTGGAACCCCAGTTAGCTGAAGACCAGCCTGTCCATGGTGACCTGGATCTGGTCATGAACCTGATGGATGCTCACAAGGTGAGAATGCCTTTTCCAGCTCTTCTCTGGGACATGAGTGGGGCTTGTCTTCCCCAAGAGCCAAAGAACAGAGGAGCCAGGGTTGGTGCCTTGCTGCAGAGCTGCTTCGCTTTGCTGTGGTGGACAAGGAGAGCAAAACCAGGGTGAACAAAGTGGGAAGAAACTTTTACGTTACTGGGAAGGTTACAGGAGCTGGACCTCGGTGCTTCCAAGATACTATCAGACAGATCTGTTGAGGGTTTAGCGTAGAAAAGGTGGCTGAATTCATAGTCTATAAACCTTGGTCTTAGTTCTCTCCAGCAAAATTAATGTTCCAAGCTATATCAGATGTACCCTCCTGGTTTTTTCCCCCGACATGAAACAACCCACTGGGACTGACCAGCCCCGCTCAGCTTCTGCCTTTTCTCCATCCAGGTTTTCCAGAAGGAGCTGGGAAAGCGCACAGGGACGGTCCAGGTGCTCAAGCGCTCCGGTCGGGAGCTCATCGAGAACAGCCGGGATGACACAACCTGGGTGAAAGTGCAGCTGCAGGAGCTGAGCAACCGGTGGGACACGGTATGCAAGCTGTCCGTGTCCAAGCAAACCCGCCTGGAACAGGCCCTGAAGCAGGTGAGCAGAAGGCTACGGGTGGAAATGGTCTCCTGAAGAGCTTTGCCTGGGCTGCAGGTTTGTGCCAGGAGGTCAACAGGAACCTCTAAGAAGAGGTTTTGCCCAGTAACTGATCTCCTGGCTGAGTGGGACACCCCAGCCCCACAGCAGTTACCAGTGAGAACTGCAAAGCGGTGGGCTGGTATCAGTTATTTATTTACTTTTTCCGAAAAAAGAGCTGATAAAGGCTGGTTTGAAAAGGGAGGACAAAAAGATCTCACCGATGTCCATGGCAGGAACAGAGTGGTGATCAGAGCCTGTCCAGGCTGGTGTTTGCTAATGTCCAGTGCAAGAGAGAGGCCTAGACTGAGGCTAAAAAGCAACAAAGTCAAAGGCTCTTACCTAGTTTTTATGTCAAGGAGATAATTTACAGAATAAACTACCCAGGTGCCAAATTGCTCAGAATAGAGGTCATTGTGTGGGTTTTAAAAACATTTAGTTCTTCAGTGCAGCTGATGCCAAGGGGAGGGAGGTGCCCGGATGCTGCAGGACCCATCTGCTGGTGGTGCACAAACCCAGCCCAACAGACAGGGGGTTTTTCCCCTTTTTTTTATTTGTTTTTAAAGTCCCTTTCAGCCCTTTGTCTCTCCAGCTCTGGGAGGTGACTGGAAAGGTCAGTTTTGGGAGGAGGAGGGCTAACGCCTGTGCTTTTGTCGCGGCAGGCGGAGGAGTTCAGGACGGCAGTGCAGCTGCTGCTGGAGTGGCTCTCAGAGGCAGAGCAGTCCCTACGCTTTCGGGCAGCGCTTCCCGACGACGCCGAGGCCTTGCAGTCCCTCATTGACGCGCACAAGGTACACTGGAGCTCTGAAACGCATCCCCAGCAACATTTATGGGGGAGAATATCGCAAAGTCATAGAACCATAGAATGGTTAGAGTTGGAAGGGACCCTAAAGCCCATCTGGTGCCACCCCCTGCCCTGGGCAGGGACACCTCCCACCAGCCCAGGTTGCTCCAAGCCCCCTCCAACCTGGCCTTGAACCCCTCCAGGGATGGGGCAGCCACAGCTTCTCTGGGCAACCTGGGCCAGACTCTCACCACCCTCACAGCAAAGAATTTCTTCCTGAGATCTCATCTTGATCTCCCCTCTTTCAGTTTAAAACTGTTCCCCCTTGTCCTATGGCTCCCCTCCCTGATCAAGAGTCCCTCCCCATCTTTCCTGTAGCACCTTTAGGGACTTAAAGGCTACTGTAGTTCATTTATATAATAATTCATTTGGGCCTTTCAGGAGTTCATGAAGAAAGTGGAGGAGAAGAGAGTGGACGTGAACGCGGCAGTGGGCATGGGGGAGGTCATCCTGGCCGCCTGCCATCCTGACTGCATCACCACCATCAAACACTGGATCACCATCATCCGAGCCAGGTTCGAGGAGGTGAGTCCATGGGGCTTTGTTCCAGGCTGGTGGTGAGAGGCGGTGGTGGACACCACTCCCAAGGATGGCCATCGTTGCCCGTGGTGTTGGTTCCTGCCCCTGGGTTTCCCACCCCGGGCTGATGGTGGTCTCTGCGTTTCCAACAGGTTCTCACGTGGGCGAAGCAGCACCAGCAGAGACTGGAGTCTGCGCTTTCCGAGCTGGTGGCGAATGCAGAGCTCCTGGAAGAGCTCCTGGCTTGGATCCAGTGGGCTGAGACAACCCTCATCCAGCGGGACCAGGAGCCCATGCCCCAAAACATTGACCAGGTCAAAGCCCTCATCTCTGAACACCAGGTGAGCCAAGTGCCCAACATGGCAGGCGCTTGGGAGAGGGGCAGAGGGGTGTTTTTTTCCTGCTCCTCCGTGGAGGAAGCATTGACTTTTGGAAGTCCCTATTAAAACAGCATGTGACCCAACCAGAGCCGTCACCTGGGAGCAAAGCCAGCCCAGGGAATGAACCCCAGTGTTTGCTGATCCAAGCCAGTAGCTTGGACCACAAGCCCCCATGGCTGGGGTTTCATGCTCCCATCTCCTCTCTGGGAGGATAATGGCATGTCCCAGCGAGGACCTGGAGCAACAGGAGACTGAAAACATCTTGGAACTGCAAAGGTTTTCTTGTCCCTTCTGTATTTTGACAGTCCTTCATGGAGGAGATGACACGGAAACAGCCAGATGTGGACCGGGTCACGAAGACGTACAAGAGGAAAGCTACTGAGACCCCCCATGGGCCTTTCAGCGAGAAGTCCCGCAGCAACAGTACGTCTCCGCTCGATAAGCTGCTTTCGGTGAAATGCACTATGATAGGAGGAAATGAAACACATAGGAAACTAATTAACTTTGATTATCAATTAATGAGGCATCCTGCATTGACAACCACCAGGAAGGAGGGGAAAAATCCAGGTGGCGCTTGCCCAAGCGCCGTGCCAGGGTGTGCAGTGCCTGGGGGAGTTTGTGCTGCCCCTGCTCTTCTCTTTTTGCTTTGTGATGAGGTTTTGGGGTCTTTTAAAATGTTGTTTTATGAAGCCGGAGTCCACTGGGAATTCCTGAGTGGAAAAGGAGCGCTGGGGGTGGTTGGGTGTGGAGCCATCCATCACCCTGTCCTCCTGCCTGGGGACACTGTGTCCCTTCGGAGAGCAGCCAGTGAGGCCGTGGGAGGCTTTTTTATTTGAAAAATAAAACCAATTTCATTGCTACTCTTTCCTGGGTGGCTCAGATGTGCTGAACCATCACAACCATCACTGCCACCTCCAACAATTCATTTTCTCCCTTTTTTTCTTTTTTTCTCCCAGGAAAATCCTTGAGTCAGGCCGCCCCCCCCAGCATGCCCATTATCTCCCAGTCAGAAACGAAGAACCCCCGGATTAACCAGCTCTCGGCGCGCTGGCAGCAGGTCTGGCTGCTGGCGCTGGAGCGGCAGAGGAAGCTCAACGATGCCCTGGACAGGCTGGAGGAGGTAACGGCCACCGGCTGCTCTGGGCTGGGGTGGCGGGGGGGGATGGTGCTGGGAGTCACTCGCCAGAGAGGTGCAAGAAGCACTTTTAATTAGTGTTACCTCTTGAATTGCCCAGCCCTTGCAGATGGTTTCTGCTGCCTTTCTGAAAATAGAAAAAAAAAAAAAATCCTAAAATATTAAGGCTGAAAAGTACCTACTGTGATTAACTGCGCATTAATGAGCTACTTTGTGCCGCTGCAGTCGCTATCTGCAGAGGTAATGACAGCCAGGCCTGCTTTACTCCTAGTAATTAGTTTAACAATTACTGTCTATATCTTTTCCAAACATCTAATACCATTTTTGTTTTTATTTATGCTTAACAAAGCAGCTATGCCCAGAAGTGAGTGTTTTTGTTTTTTGTTGCTTTTGCTGTAGGTCAGTTCAGTTTATACGTATTAATGTTTTTTCTTTGTTGCTTTTAACTCCAAGAATGTTTAGAGGAAAACAAAAAAAAAAAAAAAAAAAAAAAGAAAGGGCTAAAAATTGTTAATGTTACCTTGCTGAGAGCTGCTTGGGTCATGGGGGTCCTGTTGTGGGGGGGTGATAAGAAGGGGATTAGTGTAAATTGGAGGTAAATCAGAGGCTGGTGGTGCCAGGGTTGGCAGAGCTGTGCCCCAACCACTATCTGGGGAAGATGAGCAAGAAATCCCTTTTTGGAGGGAAAAGGAGAGGGAAGATGCGGGGCCAAAATGATGCCCGCGACATGTGTTCCTGCCAGGCAGAGCCTGGCGAGTCATTAGGTGAAATCTTGGGTGAGGAAGCATCCTCAAATGTCCCATCGGAGCCGGGGGGGTGTGTGCGTGTGTGTGTCTGTGTGCAAGTAGCTGATACCTCTGCCCGTGTGTACATGTTACTGCCTTGGGGGATGCTGCATCCCATGTCCGTGGTTCCGTGATGCGCAGTCCCACCCGGTGGCTGTTGCCTCTGCTGTGTGTCCTTCTGTTCCTGAACGTCGAGTTGAGCGGCCCCCTCGTTAACGGGGTTCATCTGGATAAACCCAAATTAACCATCCCGGGAGGGCGGGTGGTGAGATTTAGCGCCGGGAGCTCGGGCATGGGCTCACCTGAAGGCTGGTGTTTTAGGGTGCTGTTTCTTTTGTTGGGGAGGGAGTTCCTCCGCTGACTTTCAGGGGTTTCCTTCCAGTTGAAGGAGTTTGCAAACTTCGACTTCGATGTCTGGCGGAAGAAGTATATGCGCTGGATGAACCACAAGAAATCCCGCGTCATGGACTTCTTCCGGCGCATCGACAAAGACCAAGATGGGAAGATCACCCGGCAGGAGTTCATCGATGGCATCCTGGCCTCCAGTAAGTCCCTTCCTGCCCAAAACGAACTTGGAAAACAATCACCTCGGCGTGATGAGGTTATCCTTGCTCGAGGACCGGGATGCAGACCATCTCTAGGTCTCATGAGTGAGGTCCCTGCATCGGTTCCTCATTTCTCCCTCCTTCCAGAATTCCCCACCACCAAGCTGGAGATGACGGCGGTGGCCGACATCTTTGACCGTGACGGGGACGGCTACATCGATTACTATGAGTTTGTGGCTGCTCTCCATCCCAACAAGGATGCCTACCGGCCCACCACGGATGCCGACAAGATCGAAGACGAGGTAAAGCACAAAAAGACATGGGGGCTCGGGGGTGTGGGGTGGTTCCAGCCGGGGGCTGGCAGCGAGGAAGACAAAAAGGAGGGGGGAAAAAGGGATTGTGGTGGTGCTGGGTTAAAATAATTGGCTGGTACTGATGGTACGGACTGTGTTTTTGAAGGAAAGGCGGCTCAGGGCTGTATGTTGTCCAGGCGGTGCCTTGTGTTGGGGGAGACTCCCCAAATCCTGGTCCCTGACACCTCTCTTGTTGATGATGGCAGGTCACCAGGCAAGTGGCCCAGTGCAAGTGTGCCAAGAGATTTCAAGTGGAGCAGATCGGCGAGAACAAATACCGGGTAAGGCAGAAGTGGCACAAATTCTGCTCCAGGCGGGTGGGGATCACCAATGGGGTGCCCGGCCTGGCGCTGGGGGGACCCCCCTGGACTCCCCGGGGTGAGACGGAGACCTCGTCCTGGGGCTCCCGGCGGAGGTGGCTGGGCCGTGTTTTCCCAGTGCTGTCCTCAGCCCCAGGGCGTTCCCCAAATTGGGAGAGCATAAAAGTGGCCCTGTTCTGGGGCAGCTGGCCCCCCCCAGCCCCATGAAACGCCCCATTCACTCCGCTGGCAGCCGCCCTTGAAGTTTTCCTTGCGGATGAGTGTACCTTATGCCTCTGTTTTTCTTAGCTCACTCCCGAAGAAGGGAAGAATAATTTCCTTTAAAGAATCTCTTTGTAACCAGCTCGGCTGTTTACGTTTCAAAGCGTTCGCCGAGGTGATCCGGTGAAACCAGCTGGCGGCCGAGCTGCCTGCTTCCCTGCCCACTGCTTTTTGGGGTGATGCTCTGGCCAGGAGCAGCCCCTCGTTTGGCTACCCCAGCCCCAGGCTCCCTGACCTTCTCCCTTACACCCAAATAGCGCAAACCCCACGGATTTCTAACTACCTGCAGTTAACAGTTTTCATGATTATTGCCCTGTTAATCCCATAAATGTTTTTCTTGTTTTTCTTTCCCCTCCTCTTCCTCTCGACTTTCCTTCCCCCATCCCCTCTCCCTCCACAACTCCTTTCCCTCCGTAGTTCTTCCTCGGCAATCAGGTACAGTTTGCCTTGTGATGCTGTCTCTCACCTCTTTTATTTTTTGGGGTTTTCGTTTTTTTTTCTTAACAAACGTAGCTTTGTGTGTCCATGGCGCTGCTCTGTCCTTTGTGGCTGTGGGAGGATGTGACCTGTGAGCGCTGCTCAGCAGAGCCTGGTACAGGGGGGTGCTTGAACTGGGGAGGGCCACCCAAAAACACACCACATTGGACAGAAAAAAGGGAAAAATTCAATGTAAAAAGCAGAATTTGACAAAAATGGAGTGGTTTTTTGCTCTCCATGGCTCCTATCTTGGATATGTTGGGGATATTGAGGGTAGCCCATGGCAAACTGGTGGGGAGCACCGAGATACTTATGGGCTCGTGCCAGGGGCTGTCTTCCCTCGGGGAACAACCAGCCCTGATGAAATCATGGGGGTACAACTGCCTGCACACGAGGGCTGTACCAGGCTCTGGGTGGGTTTGGATTGCAATCACCATGGAATGAGAATGCCGAGTTCCACCTCTTTCATCCCATGAGTAGCCATTAACTAAACCCTCATCCCTGCTACACCCCCTGAGTAACTCCCAACGGGAGCAAGGCTCCCAAAAACCTGCATGTGTCCCCAATACTGCCCTGACCCGAGATGAGCAGAGCAGCGTGCGCGACTGACGGCTGGTTTGGGGACCAGAGCTGTTTGGTTGTTTTTTTTTAACGGGACCGGAGCATCATGTGTGGTTACCATATGCCCACTGCCCCCGCTCAAACAGAAAAGCCTATCTTTTTTTTTCATGTGAAATGATGGTGTCCTACCAAAAACATGCCCCAAAACCAAAAGTGGACGGATCCAAGAGAGCTCTGGCTTAATTTAGGCAGTGATCATAGAAGCATCTTCAATGGCAACTGAAAAAATCATGTAAATGTGGGAGTGGAATCAAGAACTGACTTGTCCCGGGTTTTCCCTGCTGCAGAACTAGCCCTTGAAGGACACCTTATGTAAAGCCCGAAGAGAATGAAGGCAGCCCCCCTGCCCTCCTCCCTGTCCATGGGCACCAGGGCTGTGCCAAGCTCTCCCACCGCGAGCACCTCCTGGTAGGACCCCGAGCAGGGAGACCCACCAGGTCCACGGTCCCACATCCCCACAGGAATGAGAGTCGGAGATGCTGTTACCTCCTGCCCCTCTGCCGTGACACCTCTCAGTGTGGCTTTGCGCTCTCTGTTTTCATTTAATCTCTTGGGTTTTGCTTCTTATCCACCCAGGGAAAAAAGGTTGCTGCTTTTATTTTTTTTTTTTTCCTTTTTTTAATCATTCTGAAGATGGTCTTGCTTTCAAAGGGTGGTTCCCCTGTCTTCTCACCACAGCAGGAGCTCTGTAGACCTGAGTGGGGAGTTTCTACATCCGAGCCAGGCTCCCAGTGTCCCTCACCGGCTCTCCCGAGCTGCCAATGCCTGGACTCGTCTGTTCAGGAGAATTTGGGAGCTTTGAAAGAACAGATACATGCTTCTGATTCAGGGGTGCACTTCTTTGATTATTGCAGGTGTTTCAAACCACTAATGAACATCGCAATCACTAATCAACATTGCTGGGGGTTTCCTGCCTGGATTCCCATCACTCTGCACTCACTGAAACATCCTCACTGGGCAATCTCTGCGGCGGGGGCTTTCTGGCTGGTGGGGGGGTCAAGTCTGATGCTCAGTGAAGCCCCTGGACTTCAGACTTGATAACAAAGAGGTTTCTGGCTCAGCGGTGACGTGGCACTGCTTGCCTCGCGGATTCACCAGCACTCGGTGGTCAGAACTGGCCGGCTCTTTCCCACACAGGCTGCACCAGGAGGGTCATTGCATTGCCAGCCTCTTATTTCCTTCAGGGTGAAAGGAAAAAACTACAATTCGGGCTGAGAAAAACCCATCTGGAGACCAAATTCCAAAAATCTCGTTTGCTGCTCTAAAAAATTCTATTTCCAACTTTAAAAGGATTTGGATGGTTGCATCGTCTTTAAACCACGCAGCAGAAAAACTCCTGTAAATTGGTAATAGCCTGCAGTTATTCCAAAAAAACCTATTGAGAGAAACCTTAAAATCGATAAAAGTGTTTGGTGCAGCCTTCTGCAGGAAGGAGCCACGTCACCTTCTTGTGTCCCCCGTGTCTGAACTGTTCCTTGGCTCCGCAGTTCGGCGATTCCCAGCAGCTGCGGCTGGTCCGTATCCTGCGGAGCACGGTCATGGTGCGCGTCGGTGGAGGATGGATGGCCCTGGATGAGTTCTTAGTGAAGAACGATCCCTGCAGAGGTAAGGCAATTCCTGGGTTTTATACAACTGGGGTCTTCTCGCCCTGGAAGGGGAGTTTGAGGACTTGGTACCAGAATGGGTCTGGGTTGTCCAAGTAACAGGCTGAAACTGGAGAGAATGGATCTAAAGCAAATTGTAGAACTTAAAATCACGAGATTTAGTGATACTGCAGCAAATCTCACAGTGTTTAGCCAGGTGTCCCACGAGGAGAAGAGGGAAGGGGTTGTGTTTCTTGGTTTTAAGACCCCAGTGAGTGGGGTCTTCCCTTTGAGGTGGTTGGTGCGTGTGGGTGATGGAGTGAGCGCAGTGAAGGTGACCTGAAAGAATTCAAAAGGTTCAAAGCCAGGAGATGGTAAAATCCTGGTCTGAGACACTCTGGGGAGAAGATGCTCCATCCCAGGATCCATAACCGCGTGGTACTGCCACACTGGGCTGTGGCCACAGGGCGCTGATGGTCCAGGCTGGTCCTGGTGAATGAGGAGACGTTTCTCCTGTGGCTTTCAAGTACTTGATTTCTCTCTGGTACATTTCTTACACAAATTTCCTCAGTTCATTTGTTGTCTTTAGAGCAGGAACATAAGGAACTAGTTTGGAAACCCTGAGCTGTGCAGGACCCTGCACCTTAAATACCCATTTGCAGCAGGAGCCACTGATGGAGCTGGGTCTTCCTCTAGTGCCTTAGGGGACCAGAGCCCTGCTTTCTGCCCCCTTGCTCCAGCAGGAAAGGAGCATTTCATGTACAGCCCACTGCGTATTTTGCAGAGCTTGGGTCCGTTCTCCATATGTCCCTGTCTCACTGGGGTCTCCGAGATGTTAATTGCTTGGAATATGTCTTCTTCAAGCTGCTGTCTAACCCTGCTCCTGCTGCCTAAAGGCTGTTGCTGAAAGCAGTGTGATTTACAGCCCGTGCCGCTTGCTTTGGGGAACCTGCGGGGTTTTCTTGCTCCTCCGGCCTCCCCTGTTCATGCTCTGCAGCAGCTGCTGTTTTACAGCACCGACATGGAGGTTGTTTCCATCCCTTGGTTGTCTCAGCATGATGCTTCCCTTCTGCAATCGCTTCCTTGGCTTTCTGGTCCCTCTCAAATCACTCCCGTGTCTTGTAGGGCTTGGTGCCTGCCCTGGTTCTCCATTCAGACACCGTATGAGACACGTTGGGATGTGTCAGCTGGCCCAGGAGCTGATGGTCACAGACCTTCTCCCTCCTTGCTTGTCAAAGGGAGATCCTCCAGCTCTTTGGGGCATTTGGATGAGAATTTTAAAGTTTGCTTTTAATGGATTGTAGTCATTTCTCTCTCGCTTCTCCCCCAAAATTGGTGAAGAGCTGCCCAGAGCCATGAGAGAGCAGAACCACAAGGCGTCAAAGCTGCTCTTACTATTTTTAAGTGATGTTAAAGATGATATTGTTGTAACATGCTGTGTTTAAAGGCCATCGCGTTTGCTTTTCTCCAGGACATTAGAGAAAGTAGAGCATCCACTATGAATTCATGGGCCTTGGGCACTTTTAATCAGCTAATTTCTCAAAGAGCTGACCCACGGCAGGAGGTGGTTGGTGCAGAGGAAGAGCGTCGGGATGGTCTCACTGCTGGCTGCTCCTGGGAGATGGGCTTTGGGAGACACCACGTGCTCCAACCCCCGGAGCCTCCTGAGCCCCAGTATCAATGTTGGGTTCACGCCAACCTCATGTCTCCTCTCCTTTTGTCCCCTTCCAGCACGAGGACGGACCAACCTTGAACTCCGAGAGAAATTCATCTTGCCGGAGGGAGCCTCCCAGGGAATGACACCCTTCCGATCGCGAGGCCGAAGATCCAAACCGTCTTCCCGGGCAGCCTCCCCAACGCGATCCAGCTCCAGCGCCAGCCAGAGCAACCACAGCTGTGCCTCCATGCCATCCTCTCCTGCAACGCCGGCCAGCGGGGCCAAGGTGGGGTTCGCGCGTGAAACCTTCCTCTTTCTTCTTCCTTAGAACCTGGTGGCCTCCAAAACCCGTCCCGGTGAGATGAGGAGGTGTATGGAGGAGGAGGAGGGAGGTTGGGGATCAGGGGCTTGATGATTACTGTCGTCTCTAGAAAGTGTTTTTGGTGTCTGCAGGAAGAACCCTGCTGTCCACGCGGGTGGTGGGATGGGGCAGGTTTCCAGCCCAAGCTGGGCACTCAGGGCCGGAGGGTCCCCAGGTCTGCAGCTGAAGGCTCCTGGTCCCCAAGGCAGGGCTGTGCCACAGCTGTGGTGTCCGGCTGGCGTGCAGGAGGAAGCCATCACCCATCGTCTCTCCTTTCCCACCACATCGTCTGCCCATGCATGTTTTATTTCATCATCTGTTTGGGTTTTTCCCCTTTATTTTAATTTATATAATTCCTTTTTGGTTTTCATTTCATTTTAGTGCTGTTTTTCCCCATTCCAGATACATTTCCATTTCTTTTTTATTTTATTTCTTTTTTTCACTCAATCCTACCTCTTCCCCCCTCCTCCTCCCCCCTCCNTCACAGACTCCACATCACTTCTCCCGATGTTATGACAAACCCTGGTTGATAAACAGTAAAGCGGGCACCCCCCTGAGGGGATTCGATTATTCCGACTTCCAGCTCCCGAGCGCCGAGGTAGAGTATGGTCTCACAGCCCTGAGGACAGGCCGGAGAGCCGCTGGCATGGAGGCGTCCCACTCCCTTGCCTGTTTTAACGCTTTCCTTGTGGTAGAAGCAGCGCTTTGTTAGCACTGCTAACGCTCGGACTGTTAGCGTTTTTCATGGGTTTCTAACTCGGATTAAATAAAATAGAATTTTATTTAGAACCTTAGAATAAAAGCACGACGGCTCGCGCTTCACGTTCCACCTGCTTTCGAAACCAAGAGAGAGGGAGGTTTCCCCTCTTAGCGCTTTAAAATCGGTACGATTATTTTGTTCAAGCTTTAATAGCTTTTGAGCGCGGAAAAGTGGCTGTGGTTTGGCTTTTCAAAAACGGGAATCCGACTTGAGGCTTGAAAAACTCCCAACAGCCGAGTTGAGACTTGAAAATCAGCTACACAGCGCATGCATGGTAACCATGTCGCCTTCCATTTTGATGTATTTCTTTCTCACCCATGTTGAAGCACGCATGGTGGATTCAAGCGCTGCCACCGGCTTGATGCTCCCCAGAAGGGATGAATTTCGCGGCTGAGACTTTGAATCTCCCCTAAAGCTTCAGCCTCTCCCTGACCTTGTCAATCAGGGAGGAGAAATTATGAACCCGGTAGATCTCGGTGGTTTCGCTGCCTGGCAGCGTGCACTGGCGAGATAACTGTGTCTTGCTCGGCACCGCTTCCACGCAGGAAAGGAACGATTATTTATTTTATTAAGTCATCAGAAGGTCAGAAGCACTTCCCCCGTTGCCCTAAATTGCCTGCTTGCTGCTCTGAACTTGTTGGTAAAATAGGATCAAGGAGGAGAATCGAAATCTCTGATGATGAAAACGGTACCTTCACAATCACGTGTTAATGAATTTTAATTCCCCCCCCTCCCCGGCGCCCAAAGGGGAGTGAGCTCGCTGCTCACCCCCTTCCTCCCCCTCTGCAGCTCCAGTTTCCTCACATTTTAATATTTCTAAGTTTCCCGAAAGTCACAAAATTGCAGGGGATGGAGGGAAACCTCCAGCTGTTGCTTTAAAGCTCATTGGGAAATGCTCTCTGGTGTTTATCTACATCTGCCCGGGGATGCAGCTGGGCTGGAGCCGTCCCTGCAGCACGGTGTCCCCCAGGGGACAGGGAACACCCTGGGCAGTCACTTTCCTGCGGCGCTGCCCCAAACCCAGAGCTTTGGTTGGTGTGTAGAAACTGGAGCTGCCCTTTTCCAGCTGGATCCAGGTGCCCTCGCCCGCCCGGCACCTTCCCCTTCGCTTTCCTCCCCAGGGGCGGGGGCAGAGCTGCCTGTTGTGCTGCTTCCCCCCTCCCCCAACAAATCTCCCTTGGCGACATCTTAAAGGTCAGGAAAAGCACCGTTTCAACCAAAGCCTATTTGCTGTGGTTTGTGTCCCTGCGTCTCGCTCTTCAAATTTGTCTGCCCCCGGGGTTGGGAGGGTGCATGGACCTGCCTGGGGCACTGGCACTGGGGGGACATCCCTGTCCCCGGCAGAGTGACACTGATGCCTCCCCCCAACCACGGGATGTGTTTCTCAAGACACTGCGTTGTATTTGACCTTCCAAAATGGTCCTTCGTGAGTTGCGTAGATGCTAAAATACCTATTTTTGCAAGATTTCACATTCCGTGTGTGGAGCTTTTGAGCCCAGAGGATGCTGTCCCATCCAGATGGAGAACAGTTTTGCTTTTTTTTATTTTCCAACAAATAGCTGTGCATCACCCTGCAGCACACAAACTGCCCTTGCCCTCCAAATTTTTAGGATCCAAGCTTTTTTCTTCTTCTTTTTTTTTTTTTTTTTTTAATTAACCTGCTGCTGAAACGACAGCTTGTCTTCTCCTTGACCATTAAGATGGCTGTTCCTTAAATGATGTCAAAATCTTTTTGCCAAGGTACTGATCTCGGGTGGGATCTTGGCCCATTATGACCCGGGTGAGGGCTAAAGGGTGCTCTGTGTGTGCTTCCTCCCAAGGTGACCCCCTCGGTGGGCAGCAAGCTGAAGCGACCCACCTTCCACTCCAGCCGAACCTCTCTGGCTGGGGACACCAGTAACAGCTCCTCACCAGTCTCTACAGGTGCCAAAACCAGTCGGGCAGGTAAGTTTAGGTGCAAAGACCAAAAAAACAACTCCTCCCGACGATGTTCCTACTTAGGTGCTTAAATGGGGAGAGAAAATATTTGAATATTTAGGGAGCTCACAGTGAGCTGGGGAGGCCCCACCGCAGTGTCCCTGCCTGGGAGAGGGAATGCTCCAGTGGTTTTAGAGTCACAGAGTGGTTTGGGTTGGAACGGACCTTAGAGATTATTCCATTGCAGCCCCCTGCCCTGGGCAGGGACACCTCCCGCCAGACCAGGTTGCTCCAAGCCCCCTCCAACCTGGCCTTGAACCCCTCCAGGGATGGGGCAGCCACAGCTTCTCTGGGCAACCTGGACCAGGGTCTCACCGACCTCAAGATAAAAACTTTCTTCCCTGTATCTAGTCTAAATCTTCCCTCTTTTAGTTGGAAGCCATCACCCCTTGTCCTACAGCTCTCCTCTCCGATCAAGAGTCCCTCCCCAGCTTTCCTGGAGCCCCTTTAGGGACTGGAAGGGGCTCTAAGGTCTCCCC
>VXAK01000749.1:0-10085 GCA_013399435.1 Arenaria interpres
CCTGTAGTTCCCTGGATCATCTTACCAGTCCTTCGTGTGGATGGGCGTCACATTTGCTAGACACCAGTCAGATGGGACCTCCCTGGTTAGCCAGGACTGCTGATACAGTCCTGATGACAGAAAGTGGCTTAGTGAGCACTTCTGCCAGCTCCCTCAGTACCCTCGGGGGTGGATCCCATCTGGTCCCATAGACTTGTATATGTCCAGGTGTTGGAGCAGGTCCCTCACCATCTCCTTTTGGATTACGGGGGCTTCATTCTGCTCACCATCCCTATCTGCTAGCTCAGGGGTCTGGGTAGTCAGCAAACAGCCAACTCTACTACTAAAGGCTGAGGCAAAGGCCGCATTAAGTACCTCATCTTTCTCCTCATCCTTTGTCAGTATGTTACTGCCTTCATCTGATAAAGAATGGAGATTCTCCTTAGTCCTCCTCCTTTTGTTACTAATATATTTATAGAAACTCTATTTATTGTTCTCAACATCCAAAGCCAGGTTAAGTTCTAGCTGAGCTTTGGCCCTTCTAATTCTCTCCCTACATAGCCTTACAACATCTTTGTAGCCTTCCTGTGTGAATGTTCCCTCCCGAAAAGCCTGTGCTAGTGTTACAGAGCTGGTCATGCTTAATATGCAGATAAAATTTACCTCTAAGCCAGCGTCACTGGTCTTGGCACACTTGTTTCCCTTGCCAATAGTTGCATCTGTTTGGATGAGTCCAAAAAGATTTCAAGGATGTTTCTAGCATCGATGCCAAAATTACCATTTTCCTTAATATGATAATTTGGGCAGTTACACTCTTCTTTATCATAGAATCATAGAATGGTTTAAGTTAGAAGTTAAAGATCATCTAGTTGCAGCTCCCACTAGACCAGATTTCCCCATCCAGCCTGGTCTTGAGCACTTCCAGGGGTGGGGTATCTGGGCAACCTGTTCCAGTGCCTCACCACCCCCATAGTGAACAATTTCTTCCTAATATCTAAGCTAAATCTACCCTCTTTCAGTTTGAAGCCATTGCCCTTCATCCTATTGCTACATGCTCTTGTAAAAAGTCCCTCTCCAGCTTTCTCCCTTCAGATACAGGAAGGCTGCTATAAGGCTTCCATGTAGCCTTCTCTTCTCCATGCAGAGAAGCCTGCCTTCATAGGAGGGGTGCTCGTCAGATCATATCTGCTTCCCATGCTGAAGCAGGAGAGCTTGCTTCATTTTAATTGTTTATGGGCAGCAAACACCATGTGAAATCAGCCACTTTTTTATTGTAGCATTATTTGGCAAACTGGAAATGATCTTTAAACCTCCAAGAGCCGATTTCGCTGCAGGAGTTGGAGAGGACATTTAACACAAAGTTCTTCCTGATGAGACCAGCAAGATTAGAGCAAGAAGAGTCAGTGATGGTGTGTTGTGGAACTGATGATGGGATGCCCTTTGCTGTCTCCTGCAAACGTATTTGTAGTCAAAAGATTTCTGAACAAGGGAATCATCTGCCCTAATTTAATAATTTGCCTCAAAACAGGTTGACCTTATTCTTCCCGTATGGTCCAAGAAGCAAAATAAAGCCTCCTAAATATCCATGAATTTACTGTGAAGAAGCAGATTTTGAAAATCTCAGAATGACAGTTGCAGCGGAAAAAAATGAACAAACTCTTGTTTTCATACAAGTTGTATAAGTAACTTATTTTCTATAGATTCATCCCATTTGGTCCATATTTCTCATTATAGCTTGTAATTCGTTCCACATATATCAAATATTTTATTCTTGTCACTCACAATGAAATATGAATAATAAGAAGATATATCTATACATATGTTTACTAGTAACTATATAAATTTGGCTTCTATAAAATGATGAACCACTTATGGGTTCTTCATATGTTTTTATCCTATTTTGATTACATAAACTGGGAACTGACAAGAAATTATGATTGAAAAGGATTTTGCATGAAGTACTCACAGGTGCAAGGCCAAGTTGTAGACCTGAGGTCTCAGAAGTAGGTGACTACCATATGAGTGGCAGCATGTTTGGTGGAGTGGCTTCTCTGAAAATTGATCTCTTGAGGGTGTGGGCAATTTTTAACAGATGACAAGAGTATTTATTTCTTATGGCAGATGCTGTCTCTCATATACATTTTTAATTTAGTTGCTAGGTTGAGCCAATTGGTTTTTTACTGAAGGATTTTTCAACTGTTCGTGGAAGTATTATTTTTTAAATTTTCCTGTTGCGAAAATATCTGTCATTAATAATACACTATTGAACAAAAATTTTGCAGGAAAAAGTCTAAATATTGGCTGATGAAAATAGGCTGGGTGAATAGATGTTGTGGGACTTACTGAGTGAGAGTAGGGGGTCTTGCATTATTTTGATGAACAAATGTAAGGTGTTTTCTGAAACATAATAACTTTTAGACAAATGCAAAGAGATGGTCTGTCTTTACATCTGTGTAAACTGCACATTGCTGCTGGTCAGTTTTTTATTGGGAAATAGAATTGGGCAGTAGCACTGGCTGGATGACTCAGTATCTGTTCCAGAAAAAATATTAAAAATAATTATCTGTCATCAAATTATTTTCTGAAACATTCTTTCATCAATGCTATAAATACATGATTTAAGTACAAAAAGCTGGGCTGAGTGTACTAACGGCAAAACTGCAACTAATAGTGCTGCTTCTCTAAAACTTGCACCTTCCTTATGAAAAAAGACTTTCTTAGTGATATAGAAGGAGGTACTTTGTAAATGAGATAGCAGAGATAAAACACTCTTGCTGTTCAACAGTGTGTTTCACTGTTTAATGCTTTGCTTCGTTGTCATTTGATGTCTAGTACTCAGTTTCTGTACAGAAAGAAAAGGAGATCTGAAGAATGAGAATCACGTTTTTCAGTTTTAGTCCTTTATCATTCATGGATAGTGACACAGAAATCCTGTTTGATTATAATTAGCCTATCCTATGTTAGAGGTACACCTTTCATTGAACAAAATTTTGTCTTAACTTACACATTCTCTTCATTCTTTTGCAGTAGTATGTTATCTTCATACTTGTTTGGGCCCCATACCAATTCCTTTGTCAATTTTGCAAAGCCTCCTCATTTTACAACCCTAAAAATATACTAACTAGGAAGATTTAAAGAGCAAATTTGTCCTCTTGTGAGGGGAAGCAGCCAAAAAATGGGCTGGTTTTGACTGATTGTACCCAACAGCTTGGGACTGCTCTGCAGTGTGGTCGTGATCCCGGTTTCCTGATTGTTCCCAACACAGATCCTCCTGGGTGGCAGCACGGCTTGCTCCTTGCTTGCACACCTCATCGTTCTTTTGAGGCAGACCAGGATACGTGGGAGAATGTTGTGCGGTTGGTCTCTTCCTGGCATTAAATTCAGTGTGGCTGGGTGCATGCGGGCCCAGAGTTAGGACACGCATTTTTAAAAAATGGTGTGGGAGTGAGATCTCCCCAGGTTTGGGGGACCACAAAAAGGGGATTTGGAAAGTTCAGTGTCTGTGATTTCAAAATGGGAGTTTGCTGGGTCTCTGTTTAAGTTAGGAAAAAGAACATGAAATAAAGTGAAAAGATAGTTTTAAATAATTTGAAAAAAACTACTTCTTTTTCTAAGATAGAGGTGATTCAGTTCCTTGATATTTAGGAAGGTGTGTACTACTACTTATTAATTTTCCAGTTGTGTATAGTAGCTATTATAGAAACCACAGAATACCTGGACGTCTAACTTAGCAAAATGTGGAAATGATGCAGCAGGTGGTTTTAAGAGAAAAGATTGAGCCCACATATTTACCTTACATCAGAGAAAAAAAGCTTTAAAAAGATAGAATTCCAATGTTTTTCTCTTGTAGTTCACATTAAAAATATTTATGACTTACCTTTATTTACAGGGTTTTAAAAATTCTCTTACAGTGCCCTGTTCAAGTAGAGACAGGCTTTTATGGAGATCATCAAGGAAAAGGATCTTGGAAAAACAGAAGAGCAGACTACCAGGATCTAGACTGTTTACCTTATACAGTGTCAACTGGAGCACGACCTAAAACTGATGTAAGTAGCTAGAACACATTTACAACATTCTCCGACTCTGAGATTCAGTAACCTCAAAATTTACTATTTATCATTAAAATTGTCCTTGCGTTTTCTCAAAGTAGCTCGTTCTGCAAATATTACACTGCCCAGAGGAGTTTGGTTTGCAAAAGAGTTACAGATTATGAAAGTTAATTCAGTCTTCAGTGAGACTCCAGGGCTGTGGAATTCATCTAATTTGATTTTAGACAATTCTAGTGAAGAGTTCTACATCTTAACAAGTCACTTGGACTGCCTTAATAGTCAATGGAAAAAAACAGGCATTTCTAAAGAGTATTTAATCACATCTGGAGGTTAGATGTGATGGATCCAGGCATCAGATCAACTACTGGATACATATTTTGTTTACTTTTTTTTTTTTTTTTAACAGGGTGATGTTGAAGTCTGTTAAAATCTATCAGAGGGTTTCCCCAAAAGGCTTTGATTCACTTCCTCAGTAGCCAAATGTTATGTTTATACATGTCCAAGTAAGCTGTTTTAGGATCAGTGATTTGGTTCCAAAATGCAGACCGTTTTACCTCTCAGTTGTAAATTACTTGGGTGCCAGCAGTGTCCGTGGTTTTTTTTTTTATCCAGGATAAAAATGGCTGCACTGGTTTGTATCAAAGGTACTTCTAGTCCAGTGTCCCTTCTTTGGCAGTGGCCAACTTTAGATATTCAGGAAAGAAGTGTAAGAACAGAATCCTGGGCTGCATAGGGAAGAGTGTGGCCAGTAGGTCAAGGGAGGTCATTCTCCCCCTCTACTCTGCACTGGTGAAGCCACAACTGGAATACTGCATCCGGTTCTGGGCTCGCCAGTTCAAGAGGGACAGGGAACTACTGGAGAGAGTCCAACATAGGGCAACCAAGATGATTAAGGGATTAGAGCACCTCCTTTATGAGGAAAGGCTCAAAGAGCCGGGGTTCTTTAGCCTGGAGAGGAGAAGGCTGAGGGGAGACCTTATCTACGTTTACAAGTATCTAAAGGGTGGGTTGAAGGATGATGGAGCTGGACGCTTTTCAGTGGTTTCCAGCGATAGGACAAGGAGCAATGGCCACAAACTGGAACATAGGAAGTTCCATTCAAATACGAGGAAAAAGTTCTTTCCGGTGAGGGTGGCAGAGCCCTGGAACAGGCTGCCCAGGGAGGTTGTGGAGTCCCCTTCTCTGGCAATTTTCAAGACCTGCCTGGATGCAGTCCTGAGTAATGTGCTCTAGGCAATCCTGCTTTAGCAGGGGATTTGGAGTAGATGATCTCTAGAGGTCCCTTCCAACTCTGACAATTCCGTGATTCCGTGAACAGGGTAAGCAGATATTATGCCATTTCAACTTCATTTGAGGTATTTATCATGCACACACATTGCAGGCAGACGCTGTATTGCAATATTGGAATTAATAGCCCCCAAGGGTCTTTTTTGCCACTAGTTGTGTCTTTTGTATTTATTTGTTCTTTTGATATCCAAAGCATCTTGTAGCAATTCCAATGTTTAACTGTGGAGTATGAGAAAAAACACTTATTTCTTGTTGTAAATTTGCTACTGGATTATTTGTTTGTCTGTAATTCTTGTACTGCAAAAAACTGAATCTTAGGAATCTTGTAGGAAGGAGTGAATACTTGGGACTGTTTGGGTTTGGGTTTTTTTCAGTATGCCTGACTGTATTTATTGATACTGAATTTTTTGTGCCTGCTTATCTCATGCTCATTCGGCATCATGAGGTCCTTTTGCAGCAATTGGCAGTCAGTTTTTGTTTTTATTAACCTCTATAATTGAATATCATCAGAAATCTCTGTCTCTTGTTATTCCACCACTTTTCAGATCCTTTATGAGTATATTGAACATATACTTCCAGGTGAGACTGCCTGGTAATATGCGTTCACTGTAAAAGAACACAACCAATTATTCCTAACATTTTTTTTTTTTTCACTTTTAGTTAGCAATGAAAAGGCATTTTTATTTCTTGAAGTCTTTTTTGGTTTTCCTCCTTGACAGCATTAATTTAAGAGTCCGGTAGATAACTTCCTCAGAAACTTTTTTAAATGGAAGTGCATTGTATCAGCCAAATCACCCATATCTGCATGATCATTCAAAGAACTTGGCCTCCAAAAGTCATACTTAACACTTCCCTGTTAAACTGTTTTACTATCTATCTGTTATTCTGTTCTTAAGCATACTTTCTGGCAATTTTCTGCCATGTGTATCAGTCTTACTAGCATCTCTTCTACACATAGCTTCAGAGTCATTTTCAAATATTGCCATTGCATATGCCACCCTCCATCCCTCCGGTCCCAAAGCCAGTAGGTTTTAGCAATAATTACACATTAAGTCAGTATCTCAGCAGTTCCATTTCTCCTGATGAGGTGCTTATTTCAAGTTATCTATGCAATTTTGATTAAAGCAAAATCTATTAAAGGTATCTTTAAAACTGTCATGCTGTTCATCTACCAAAGAATGATCTGTGTGCTGCCATACAAATTCTGCATTTCATTAAATGAGCCTACTCCTGTTCATTGAAATGGAAATTTGAAGGTGGGCTCCACTTGCTTACTAATTGAGAACGTCATTGTCTTTCCACCAGCTATTTCCTTTCCTTAGAAAATAAGTTTGCCGTTTTCCATTTCTGCAAAAAGCACAAACATTTGTTCTGATTTGTCGCTTGTTCTAGTTGGAATAGATAATAGAATTCAGTAAAATGTAAGATATTTGCCAACTTTATTTGTTTTTTACCTTGGCCAAATGTTCGGGCATGCACAAGTATCATTGCTTAACTGCCTTCCCACTAATACTATGTAAATATTTTTGAAGTGATGTTGCAGTAATAGTGTTGTTTGGCTAGAAGCGTGTAGGAGAGAAGGCAGAGAAAGTAACTTTGGGGTGGTTTTCTTTTCTGAAGTCTACATGTCTCTTTTAATTGAAATTCAGGAAATGCTAGTAAAATAAATAATAGCAGTCTTCATCAGTACAGTCCATGTATTGCATCAAAAATTTCTAATACTGTAGTAAAAGCAGCGTAATGCAGAAAGTGCTGCAGTTGCTTAGGGCACCATCTAGTCTAGAAACCTACTGCGGGCACAGAATTTCTTTAGAAATTATTGGGCTGGTTTTTTAATTGGCCAGTGCTTTAGGTTAGGGATAAATGTTGAAACTGGGTGCTTGCAAATTTCAGTCAGGAAAGTAGATCATTTTGCTTTCTTCAAAGTGCAGCTTTTGGTGTATGTGTTATATTTCAGGCAAATACAAATAATGCTATGTCTAGCTGCAGGCATTCAGTCTGTGTGCACCTGTCATGTCTCTCCAATACCTGAATTTTCACTGCTTATTCCTTAAGATACAGACTTTTCCCTGTTTTTTAAGAAGAGTACGCCAAAGTTACTTATGTTACAGTAAAGGGGATGGATCCAAATGACAAAAGGCCCAATTTTGTCTGCGTCACACCCTGGTTGCATCTGTTTAACTCCTATGATCCGAGTGGTATAATACATAACTTGGGATTAACACAGAGATAAATCAGACCTGTTGTATTTTGGGCTAGTTTTAATTCTCTTCCAATGTTCCATCAGTCAGGAGGTCAAAAGGAGCTTATCTGTCTCTGCTTCCCAGGAGCTCATACACCTAGGCTTTTGGAAAACTAAATACTCTGTAACTTCTTGTGATTAGTAAATGTAGTGGAGCAGACCAACGTTAGAAATAGCAGGGATGCTGTAATTCAGGAATAATAGGCAGGGAATTATGCAGGACACAGTTGTTCAATTCTCCATACAAGGCAGTGACGTTAGCCACACACTTTCATGGATACCAACTAGACTGACAGATTAAAAGGTGCAATGAAGGTTTCTTTGGCAAACTTGTGTCATTTTAAGTATTCTGTTTAAATGCCTTTAAAAGATGACTCACACTGGTTAGAACAGTTTGATAGAATAATAGTGCAAATCGTGGTTGTAGGGCAATGATGTGTGATGACATGTCTCCCCTCATTCCTTCCCCCACAAAAGTTGCTTCACTGAGGGAAACATTATTCGTGAGTTACTAAAGGAGATACATACCTACAGTTGTGGGGAAATCAGGTGCCTGAGAGTCAAATAGCAAATTTTCACCTGACAAATTTTTAAGTCCATATCTACATCATAGAGATTCCATTAATGGAGAGAAAAAAGCGCTTCTACATCAAGATCCGTCTCACCCTGAAGTAGTTGCCTGAATTTAGGTCATCTGGTTGAACTGCTTTGTGCCCCCGAAGTGCTTTTGTTGGTTGGTCGAGTATTTGAGGAAGTGACTGGCTGAGGCATGGGTGCTTAGATCTGGGTGAGATAAATCCCTCCCATGGCATATAAGTTATGATCTGGCATTTGATGGGCAATATCTGCCTCTCCGTGCACTGTGCAGAGGAAACTGTGACACCCTGATGGTCTAAGAGTCTAATACCGGGTGGTGTAAAAGCCCTACCACTGAACATCCTTGTAGAAAACAAAATATCCTCTGCAGTATGCTCTCTGGGAATTAGTAAGGGAACAAAACCTCATATATGGTAACAAGGTGGGCTTTTTCCTTTATCTGTGTTAAGTCTTCTTTTATGTTTATGTTTTTTTTATAAGTACAGTTGATGAGCACACTTTTGATTTCTCATGCTTGAGTTCATTAAACCGGGTGGGCTGAAACTGATAATTTTGTAGGTTTCAGGCTTGTTTTAACCTGCCTTCTTGGTCTGGTTCACCGCTCTCAGCCACATGAATATGTAGTCTGGTGCAAGAGAGAATCAGATTGGCTGGGGATGAGACAGGGTGAATTGCTTCTTTCAGCATCGTTGCCACCTTCTGATAGCTTAAACTGTTTGTAGAACTGTAGTTTATCTGTGCTAAGCCATTTGATTTAGAAAATGGGAAGCAAACAGTGTCTTGTAACCCACATGACGGAAAAGTGTTTGTGATTCTTTTAAGAAGATTTTTTTTTTTTTTTTTCTCTGAGAAATGCTATTTGATGCTATAAACAATGTCTCAGAGTTTAGGTCAAAGGTTCCAGAGATGTCTGATATCTTCTGACATTGTTTAGAAATGTAAAACTAATAATACCGTAATCTATGACTATAGTAGTCATTATCTCTCTGTAGACAGTGTGATGCCTGCCTGACCCTCTGACATTGTTTGAGGCCAGAGAAATTCAAAAGTAAAAACAGCTGAAGGAAAATCAGATTCATTGTGTTTCTCATGCACTACTTGTTCAATCTTGCTGCCCCCGGACCAGCGGGGATCAGAGATTATTCCATTAGTGAGCATCTGTGACAAACCTTTTATCAAATAGCTGCCAACATCCAGTGCAGAAGGAAGTTATAATGTGAAAACTCATAACAGTTTGTATTTCTACTAAGCACTCTTTTGGAATTTGAGGATCTTAAAGTATTTACAAACCTTAGGCTGATCCTTCATTTCTCTGTGAAACATGTAAGCAGAGTCTGCATTTTATATCCAAGATTAGAAGATCGTAGAATCATAGAACAGTTTGGGTTAGAAGGAACCTTTAAAGGTTATCTAATCCAACTCCCCTGCAAGGAGCAGGGACATCTTCAGCTAGGGCAGGTTGCTCAGAGCCCCTTCCAGCCTGATCCTTTCCAGGGATGGGGCATCTACCACCTTCCTGGGCAACCTGTTCCAGTGTTTTACCACTCTCACTCAGTAAAAAATTTCTTCCTTATATCTAATCTAAATGTACCATCTTTTAGTTTAAAACCATTACCCCTTGATCTGTCGCAATAGGCCCTGCTAAAAAGTTTGTCCCCATCTTTCTTTTAGCCCTCTTTAAGTACTGAAAGACTTCAATAAGGTCTCCCCGGAGCCTTCTCTTCTCCAGGCTGAATAACTCCAACACTCGCAGCCTGTCCTCATAAGAGAGATGCTCATTCCCTCTAATAATTTTTGTGGCCCTCTTCTGGACCCACTCCAACAGATTCATGTCTTTCCTGGGATGAGGGCTCCAGAGCTGGACACAGTACTCCAGGTGGGGTCTCACCAGAGCAGAGTAGAAGGGCAGAATCATCTCCCTCAACCTGCTG